>JAOANK020435598.1:0-13314 GCA_026257165.2 Telfairia occidentalis | reverse complement strand
GCTTATTTGTGGAGTGATTTGGATGAATTATTTATGAGTTGGGGAGTTGATATTGAGTGTTGGTATGAAGATCAAGCGTATTTGTAACTAAAAAGAGCTGTGAAAATTTATGTTCTTTATTGTGAGCCTAATTTCTATTCATTTTTGGAATGTCTGTATTATAAAGTTGAGCATCATTGTGAAGCAGACTAATTGTGCACATCACAGATTTTTTTTTAGCATTCATTTGTGTACATGTGTATGAGATTATCTTGCTTCTATAACTTGTAGGTTATTTGGCTAATTTTTGGATTTTCATAATCTTAGCAAATTTCTTGATAGTATGAGTTCTAAGAGAGCCAGGGAGAATGTTGGGAGCTCTAGTTCTTTTGACTCACACCGATTCGTTGATGTTGATGTTGAGGCGTGCTACCAAACCTATGTAGTAAATAGATCCATCGTGCAAGATCGCAGATTAGCAACATGCGAGGTCGAACAACCTCAATAATATGATAATATCGCTCAACAAGGATGGTTCGAGTTCGTGAGGTAGCCCGAGGCCTCTGTTGTCCCCATAAGGAGAATCTAGATCATTTGTGAGAGGCTGACGCGTACCTTTCGATGCAGCCTCTATCAACAGATACTATAGGGTGTGCGACTATAAGCACGACGAGTACCGGGCATATGTGAGGGATCATGTGAATGTCACGCAAATCATTTAGGAACTCTGCCAGCCTTGGGCTTAGTGAATGATTAGACAGGGCGAGGATATTAAATTCAAAACATCCGACCTCAGTGTTTCGAACAGGGTTTGGTACAGTTTCATTTGTGCCAAGCTGCTCCTTGTGGCCCATATGAGTGATGTAACTAAGGAGCACGTTGTGTTGATATATGCCATAGCCACAGGCAAGACAATTAACATAAGAAAAATCATCTACTAGTCCATCCGACACATTCACTGTGGATCGACCACTGGAGGGCTTACCCATCCCTCACTCATCATGGCACTGTGTAAAGTAGACGGGGTCACCTGGAATCCCAACGAGGAGCTAGTCCATCCTAAGGCACTCATGGACAAGAATTTTATAATGGGATTGCGTGGAGCAGAGCCCTTTGCACATATGAGAGAGCCCGAGCTTCTCGAACCAGATACTGGCACATGGCATGCGATCCCGATCAGATAGATGCTGGACCATCTAGGATGGCATGAGCCCCTCAGACTAGTGAGGAATGTATGGAGTTGTTCTAGCATCATCAATATAAATATCAGGTGGAGTCGTTTGGAGTTATTTGCGAGTCCCAGGAGACGATTTATAACTTCTTGTCCCAAGCAATTCCAAACATCCTTGCTTCTTGACTCCATCCACTAGCACCACCACCCTAATATTCAGATGACGATGATGATGAGGACTAACTGACCTCTATCATTCAGGGGGTGTCCGTTCTTTTATTTTCATTTATGTTTTTTCTTTCTTAGTATATATATTTCCCTATGCTTGTTTTCTTGTGTCGTTTGTTTAACTGATTTCTCTTTTGGCTTTCGACTGTAATCTCTCTCTTCAGGAACTCAACATCGTAGTACTCAATACACAAGGCTGAAAACTCTGTGGATCACCTCATTTACCAGGCCAATTTTGCTCACTCCTTATTCTTTCTATTTTACACATTGAGGACAATGTATCATTTTAAGTTCGGGGTGGGGTGTCTTGAGTACTGTGTGCCTATAGGATAGACTTTATGCGATTGTGTGTTGAACTCTTGCATTCTTGCATAAATTAAGCTACTTAGACTTTGAAATACACTTTGGAAATTTTTAAATTGACTGATTGACCATGTGATGGATAAATAATAAAACTGTAACACTTGCATGCTAAAGACTTTGATTTCCCATGATTTGTTGTCACATGTATGTGAGTAGAAGTAAAGAAAACTAGTAGGGTATTTCTGAAGTAAGCTATGTTCGAAATCTTTCTTTGAATTTCTTGCCTTTTGAGCACGTAGTCGTCCTATTTATAGTCCTAAAGGCTTAGAGTGTAATTAATAGAGTTAGACTTACGCTGTTTCAAAATGGTCGGATTGTTAGATAGTGAAATTCTAAAATAAAGGAGTCTTTGATTAAACTTTTGCTTATTAAACAAAGCATGTCTAAAGAGGTTACTCTTCCTTTCTTTTGCCCATTAGTCGATGGAGAATGCTATTAAAAAAAATGAAAAGAATCTGAGTACGGTCCTAGAATAGAGGTGCTGCTCGTAGTTGGATGCTTAGCACATAGAAAGCAGAGGTAAGCCAGAACGAAGGTAGTACCTCTTGACTAGGCTCCTTTTTTAGACAGTTTTTTATTAAACAAAAAAGTAATTCTTTTTTTCTCTAAGTTAGAATTTTCACTTGCAAACAACTTAGTACTACAATAGGGGTAGTTTAGGAAAGACTTCACTAAATGTACTCCGGGCTTGTAAGGATTAGAATAGGATAGGCTTACACACACACATGCAAGGGAGGATAAGAATTGGCTTTCGACTTGCTTACTGATAAAATGTGCATGAACATTTCGTTTATGGAGCTCCTTACATGTTATTATGCATTGAGTGATGATTTTGAAGCACGTTAGCATTAAAGTTCTATTATTTATTTGCATTCTAATTTTGATCGAGTCTAGCAAAACTCTCAATTTGGAGTGGTTAATAGCACTAAAAAAAGTGCTATTTTAAGACCTATAATTTAGTAGTTTTGTATTTTATAGGTATAGGTGTACTTTGATACTATTATTTGTGAAATTTTGTAGGAACCGAGCATTCCAAGGGAAAAGACGAATTTGAGGTTGTTCGGGGCAGAAAAATGAGCCAAACAACCTAAAAATGGGCTAAATCAATGTTGAAAATCATGGACCCAAGAGCTAGTGTCTCAACGTTAGAGGACAAGTTGAGATGCCCAAACAGTGACAAGAAGGCAGAGGGCATCAGCATTGAGACGCCGAAGAAGTAGCGTCTCAATACTACTACAAATTTGGGCAAACAAAATCAAAATTTCGATGCAGCGTCGCGATGCTAGCTATAGCGTCGAGATGCCACTTTGAATATTTCCCTACTTTTTGAAAAGCAAGGTGGCAGTTTGGTAAATAGAGAACACAGCGTCTCAACGCTATTATGTAGCCTCTCGATGCTACGGCGATCTTTATAAAAACACACGGAGAGGGAGAGACTGGTTTCCAGTGGGCTGAATGAGGAAGAACTATTCGAAGTGTTCGTGGGTGAAAACTAAGGCACGATGAGCGGTTTGATGGAGGAGACAATGTCGAGACGATCCGAGAGTTTTTCTTTTTCTTTTTCTTTACTCCTCCTATTGTTTTTAGAACTGAATTATGAGATTTTAGAGTCAATGTGTGGCTAAAAACTTTTTAATCTTAGGGTGTTGGACTTTTTAGTTTAATTTTATGGATTTATTTAATTTATGGATGAATTTTGTTTGCTAAATCCTCCTAATATTTGTTTAATTCATTGCTATTCTTGCATGAAAATGTGGAATAAATTCTTTGTGTTATTGATTTAGCTTGAAAAAGTATGTCAATAGTTAGATCTCGAATGCTAGGCTTTTGAAAATTTAGCATGAAAGTGATAGGTTTAAATTGAGGGAAATTTTAGAAACAATCCAATTGCCATATTTACTTAACAATTGCAAGGAATTGATTTGTTCGTTGAATGTGAGGTTAGGTGTTCTTGAGAAAGAAAACCTCAATTTGCTAGAACTTCTAAGCCTAGGATTTTAGCATCTAAAAGAGACCTAAGACAATTTAATAAGTCAAACTAGCTTAAAAAGAACCCAACACCCTAGGATTCTCTTATCTTGAAAATTTCCACCCTAAGCGTGCACTTTTTAGTAATTTGACCTTTAGTATTAATCACTAAATTTCACCTACAAGTCTCTAGATAAAATTGGAACAATTGATTGGAAACTAGGTATATTTATAACTTGATTCCCAGAGGATGATACTTGGCCTTAGGGCTGTTGTCTATTACAATTTGACTTGTACACTTGCGATATCGTAATGGAAGGTGAACATATATCTTTATATATTAAAATCACATAAATAAAATTTTCTTTAAAACAATGTATCAAATACATTTACTTTTTCTTTTTTAGTTTAATATATCTAATACATTAAATTTAAATTTGAACAGCTTCAAATTTAATTTTTCTTTCAGCATCATTAATCCATTAGTGAGCTAGGGACCTTATAGACCTACAGATTATAAGCTCCAATGATACACAATTAATTAATTAAACTCATTAATTAATTAAGTTTCATTCATTAGCTCAAAGTCACTCCACTAAAAATCCAGAGTTGCACTCTTCTGCACTATAGGAAGGTTATGTCTATGGATATATAATCACTGTATGCAAGTCGATCCTTCACGAGTAGTTCATAATTATAGCTGGGTCAAAAGTTCGTTTTACCTGTATAATTTCATCTTAAACCTTAAGTACCATTGATCCTCTAATGAACAATTTGTTTATGATCCAACCATAAACGGATCAATGAGAGGGTGGGGCCCATTGTTCAAGTCTCAAAATTAGAACTTAAGGGAATTACTCACCTACTTACCCTATGAGGGAATGAGCGAATTCCATGTTGTGATATTATGTGCCCAGCTCCCAATTTGGTCATATCCCCAATATAGTCGGCTTATTGAATCGGCTTCATAACCCATTCTCACCCATGTAAATCAAAGGACATGCCCCACAGGTAGGAGTTCATAATTCACTTCGAATTGAAATCAAAGTCGCATATGATCATCCTATGAAATGTTAATCATCTCTTTAACAGATTTATGATGAGAGGTCAAGTATTTTGCCATCCAATCTTATACAAACTCATTATATATGATACTCCCACTCGCATGTCTCCACATGAATGATTTGGATCAAATCATTTGTAACTTTTATAAAGTGGGTCGTATCAATAGTTACCAGAATAGGTCATCCAACCTTATCCATATACTATAGACTCTTTAGGTTATTACTTGAACATGATCCTCTTGTATGTCAACTACATCCTATTCAAGACTACATAAATAACCTTGGATTTTATCAATTTGGATAATATTGTAAATAATAAAATAATGGGCAAATAATTATTTTATTTCATAAATGAGAAAAAGTTTACAAACTATGAAGCTTTAGGGCATAAATCCTAACAATCTCTCACTTGCACTAAAGCCAAGGAGAGATGTATTCTAGGGCATACTCTATAACCCTTAGATGAAGAATGTGTGATCGATTGTGTTGACCTAACAAATCTGAGGTATGTGAGATTTCAAACTATAGAAAAATATTTGGTATTCTTGATTTAAATCACAAGAAATCTCCACCGATGAAGCCATATATTGAGCAACCACCATAGCTGGAATTGAAACCACTACCATCGCTGAAGTATGTGTATCTTAGAGAAAAGGAAACACTACCAATCATTATTGCAGCAAACTTACTGCCAAATGACGAGCATCGATTAGTACAATTGCTGAAGTAACATAAGAAGGAAATTGGTTAGACTCTAACAAATATTCAAGGAACAAGTCCATCTTCTTGTATGCATAAGATCAATTTAGAAAATGGAAATTTTAGATCTATGGAGCAGTAAAGAAGGTTGAAACCAACCATGAAGGAAGTTGTTAAAAAAGAGGTCATTAAGTGGTTAGATGGTAGAATCATCGACCCTATTGCAAATAGTAATTAGGTTAGTCATGTTCACTGTGTACCTAAGAAAGGAGGAATGACATTGATAAAAAACGAAGCCAATGAACTTATTCTAACTATGATAGTTACAAGTTGGAGGGTATACATGCATTATAGGAAGCTCAATACAGCTACACATAAGAATCACTTTCCTCTACCTATTATTGACCAAATGTTGGATAGACTTGCAAGTCAAGTCCCAATCCATTATCACCTACAAGCCAATGTTAAAGCAGAGGTTGCAAATAGGGAAATTAAGGGTATACTAGAAAAGGTTGTTAATCCAACTAGGAAGGATTGGTCTTTTAGGCTACCATATGCTCTTTGGGCTAATGGAACCACATTCAAAATACCTTTAGGAATCTCTCCTTATAGGGTAGTTTATGGAAAGGCATGTCATTTACCTTTAGAGTTAGAGCACAAGGCATTCTAGGCTTTAAAGAAACTAAATTTTGGCACCACTACTGTTGGAGCAATGAGATTCCTACAATTAAATGAATTGGAAGAGTATCGTCACTTCTTTTATGAGAATGCAAAATTTTACAAGGAGAAAACCAAAGTCTGCCATGATAAGAGATTGATTCCAAAGAAATTTGAGAAAGGTCAACAAGTACTATTGTATAATTTGAGACTTAAATTTTTTCCTGGAAAATTAAAGTCTTGTTGGTCTGGACCATTTACCATTTTAGAAGTTTTCCCATATGGAGCTGTTAAGTTGAGAGATGAAATAAATGGGAGAAGTTTTAAAGTCAATGGACAAATAATAAAATATTACTCAGGAGAGAACTTTCTTAGAAGATGTGTTTCTCTCCAGTTGCTAGCACCTTGATAGAGTAAGAACATTACGGGAGCAATATCTGTGTATAACATCAAATTAATTTTCGTTTCCTTTCTTTTTACTGTTTTAATATTTTCTTTATTTTAGGAAAATCTTTAAGGGAATTTTACATTTGAATGGTAGTATGATTGAATTCGATTAAATTAGATTTTATTCGATTTGTTTAATAATTTTTAGTTAATTTTTTAGTTTGAAATTCTAGATTTTATTTTATTCTAATTTTGGTTTGCATTTCATATAATTCTCAAAATAAATTTTCCATTTTGAATTTCAGCTTCATAATTACCTTAGTCTAATTTCATCTCATTATCTGTGTAGATAATTATGGGAAAATAAATTAAAAATCATAGAGATTGAGGTAGAAGATATTTTGAGGAGAGAGAGCAAAAATTTTGGGTTTAAAATTAAAAAATTGACCTGCCGTATTAAATGATCTCATGGCTATTTTGCAAGGTGCAAATATTTTGACAAAGGAGTAATAACTTTGTTGTCGTTGGGATTTTATTCTAATTTTATCATTCCAAAAATATTTGTTGCATGAGCTAATTAAGTTGATTTTAAATTAATTTTAATGACTAAATTGCCCTTTAGTCCTTGTTATATATGTCATCAGTGTTAATCGTTTTCATCCATATTCGCACACCCTTTCTTCTCCATTGCACACGAAACCCTTGAAGCTTTCCACCACCATGACCCTCAAACCCAAAACAAAAAGGTTGCGCAATTTTGATGTTGACTTTTTGTTGGAGACCATCCCTCCAACAGTGGAAGAAACTATTCCTTCACCGCCATAAAAAAAGAGAGATAAGAAAAAGAAACCCAAGAAGGGGTTGCACCATCAAGTCTAGTCTATGTTGAACCTATCATTCAAGAATTCTTAGTTGAGGGCCAAAAACAAGTGGATGAACCATTTACGCCAATAATTGAACTAGAGGTTCAACTGAAGAAAGCGCTTCGCATTCAACCTCAGAAAGAACAAGAAGTCCTACCACCTGCTGTCAAAATAGAAACCCAAATGGATGGACCACCAACTCAAGAGGAAACTGTTGTCGACGCCCCTATTAAAGAATCAACGTTTGATCCTTCTTCGAGTACACCAAAGAGAAAGAAGAAATCCAAAAAGAAAAAGAACTTGACGTCACGAAAGGACACCAAAATGAAGACTCCTGCCATCAAACGGACAAAGCAAAAAGGGAACGAACCCATGCGCGAGACTGTTCTAGACAGACTGATTAATGATAGCGCAAGGGAACGCTACGAGCTCATCAAGCAAAGAGACTTTCTGCAAGAACGAGTGTTTCTCGAGCCTTTTAAAAACCTCCCTCGCTACATTTCAACTAGCATCATCAACCACTCATGGGATACAATTTGCCACAAGTCTGATACTATAATAGTTGGCATTGTTCGTGAATTCTATGCCAATTTGGATGAGGCCAACGGGTTTAAGAAGATGGTGAGAGGTGTTCCTATTGATTTGTCACCAGTAGCCATCACAGCAACTACAACCTCCGCGATTTCCCACATGCAATATCTAATTAGATGGTGATCGCCCCCCCTCGCCCCGCCCTAAGAGGAGTTAAATGCATCCATTCGAGAGGTCGGTATTGAGGGAGCTCAATGGTGGGTATCTTCCAGTGGAGCAAGGACTTTCAGTCAGCATTCCTGAAGACAGAGGCCAACATGTGGCTTTTCTTTCTGAAGACCAGACTACTCTCAGTAACCCACGATTCCACAATCAAGAAAGATTGCATCCTCCTTGATTTTGCAATCATGCGTACTCTCAACATCGATGTGGACAAAATAATCGCCCCTAAGGTACATTTATGTTCCAAGAAGACAGTAGGCAAGTTATTCTTCCCCAACACTATCACTATGCTGTGCAGGAGGGCAGATGTACCTGCATATCCTGAAGACATCCCTTTATTCGATAAAGAAGTGATTGACACTGCCAACTTGGTGAGGCTGCAGCGTGCGGAGCATCTGCCAAGGCAATGAGGAGGATTATTATGTGAAGTCCATCGTTTGTTGGAGAAGCAGGAGCTCTTAATAAGAAGGATGGAATTCCAATAACAAAAACTTCAAATATTCTGGAATTATGCCAAACGTTATGACTCTGCTCTTAAGGATGGTCTACGTGTAAATTTCGTCAAGCCTTATGCTCTTTTTCCACCTTTCCCTAATGATTTAATGAACCCTTGGATCCCAATGAATCTAGTAGAGAAAGAAACTTAATTTTTTGAGAATTCAGTTTATTGATAGTGTTCGAAGAGCATCAGACTTGTGTTGCATTAGGTAAAGATACCCATACCTTGACTAATCATCAATAAAATAGATGAAATATTCATACCCTTCTCTTGCCTTAACATTCATACGACCATAAAGGTCTGAATGTACAAGTTGTAAGGGTTCTTTGGCTCTCCAACCTTTCCCAGTAAACGGTCTTTTTGTCATTTTGCCTTCAAGGCATGACTCTCATACTAGTAAAGAATGGACTTCTAAGTTAAAGAATTTTCTTCTAACTCGCTTAGAAGCTCATTCTTAACCAATCTCTCAATCCTATTGAGATTAATGTGACCTAATATTAGATGCTAAAGATGGGCATTCTCTTTAGGAGAAATCCTTTGTCTTTTATTTTGAGTTTTTCCAGTTCTGAACATTTCAGTATTAAGGATGTCTTTTGATGCTAACGACCGTAGCACATACAAGTTACTTTCTAATTTTACAGAACCAATGTTAACTCCATTTCAAAAAATAAACACTTTATTTAATTTAAAGAAAATAGAGTACGACTGTTCAAACAATCATTTTACAAAATTCAAGCTCCTTTTTAAACAAGGAACTATAAATACATCTTTTAATAAAATAAACGATTTTTGTAATTATAACTTTCGGCCTCCCACTGCAACTGCTGAGACGACTTGCCTAGTTCCTACTAGCATAGTCATCTCGCTAGTCCTGAGCTGCTGCCAGTAATTAATCCCCTGAAAGGAAGAATAAACATGATTAGTGGCCCCTAAATCAATTATCCAGGCAGAATCATCATTCTCCACTAAACAAGTTTCCAAAACTAGTAAATCACATTTACCTTTCTTGACTTCCTTTTTCTTTGCCAAATATTCTGGGCAATTCCATTTCCAGTGCTCATTCTAGTTGCAATGGAAACAGTTTCCTTTGGCAACCTTGGCCTTCTTACCCTTTCGGGCTACAGCAGAGTTAGCTTTATTCCCCTTACCGCCCTTCTTCTTCTTCCACTTTTTGGTGCCGGAAGAAGAAGGTACAGACTTGGTTCCAGAGGTCGAACCTTTGTGGAACTTTTTTGTAGAAATGACAACATTTGCCTCTCCTTTTTATCCTTTGACTATCATTAGGGACTCGAAAGTCTATAGCTCGTTAAGCAGAGTGGTCAGGTTGTAGTTTAGCTTGTTCATAACAGCGTCACAAAATTGAAGGAAACTCTCGGGTAGAGATTCCAGAATAAAGCTAACTTGATTGGCCTCATCAATGATGGCCCCATTCATTTCAACCACGTTGAAGTGGACCATCATTCCAAGAACATGTTCTCATACAGAGTTCCCCTCGTTCATACGAGAGTTAAAAATGAACTTCAGAGCGTCATGCTTAATCTGTGAGGACGGTTGTCCAAACATCTCATGCAATGACTCCATGATTTGTTGTGTAGTGACCATGGATTCATGTTTCTTCGCCAAAACTTCGATTAAACTTGCAAGAATGTACGCTCTAGCATTTTGGTTTGCCTTCATCCACCTCTCATATGCATCCTGAACATTTCGACACGCAGTAGAAGCAGGGACATAGGTTGCTTCTTCCAGTAAGACAAACCTGAGGTCATCAATGATAAATACAATATTTAACGTGTTTTTCCATGTCATATAGTTGTCTCCAATTAACTTATTCGCAGTTAAAAGATTAATAATAGCGCTAGTAATTTTTGCTGAAGCATACAAATTATTTATATCAGTATCATGCAAAACCCTATGAAACCAATGAAATTTAGCAAAACTTTATTGTACCTGTGACATCTAATTTTGCAATGATGCTTCAGTAAGTTAGGATAAAAGCGACCGTAGGGCAATTAGTCACCCCTTTATTGAATTGAGACACTCTCGACCAATTATTACACCATAATAACTATTATTCCTATAACAATTAGTCACCATTATTTTGGTCAAGAATTTATTAATTTGCTTAATAATTTTCATAAGTGTAACTCTTCATTTTAAACCCTAAAGTTCTGCCCCAATGAGTCAAGCATAGAGAAAAAATCGATTGGGGCAAAAACTAAAGTAATCCTATCCATTACTGGAGTTTGAGTTAGATTCTATTCAAACACCTTTCGTAGGGGGACACAAGCAAACAGTGCTGCGAGGCCGAGCATGAAACCTAACCCCAAAGTACTGAAGGAGACTGCGGGATATGTTGACACACCGTGGGATATGTTGACACACATCCCTCTCCCACTTAGTATAAACACTCTCTCCATTCACCTTGATATTGATCTATGCAAATACCTTCCTTAGGGGGACACAAGCTAGTGGTGCCACGAGGCCGAGCATAGATCCCATGGTGTGAACTTATAGGGAGAAATGTGAAAGGAATTTGACATATCTCATATATCATTTCCTCCCATGTAGTGTTTTAAATCTAGGGTTTATATACTTAGTAAATACGGCAAATTATTCAACTAAGTCTATTGTTAAATTGGCCCAATATAACTCTTATATTGGATAGTTTAACAATATATGATTATGACTTATTAAACGCTTCAATAAATCTAATCATTTACTGCATGCTTATAAAATAGTTGTCTAATTCACCTTCTATGTCGGTTCCCAGGTAGGGGTATTTTGTTTCCATCAACTTAAAACCCCTTTCCTTTCTAGAACTTTCCTTAGACAAAGGTCCTTTATAGACAATTATTTTATAAAATTTAACCTTTTATTACATTCATTTTAATCCTATTAAAATAAATTTAAAAGATTAACCTACTTCTAATCACATTACAAATTTATTACATAGGTCTATGTGAATTAATTTTAAACCATTTAAAACTAATTATGACCTTATGTTAGCATGCAACTCTTGTTTATAAATTTTATAATATTTCATTAATTTTATAACCCTTATAAAGTAAATGAAAAATAAAACCTACAACATACATCTAATGATATTAATTAAATATAACGTTTATATTTTATTAAGAAACATCATTTTCAATGTAAATTCTTTTTCATCATATAATATAACATTTATATTAATCACTAATAAAAAAAAATATTTACATCATACAATATAGCATTTATATTAATTTATGATGCATTGATATTTACAACATGCAACTATATAATATAACATTTATATTAAATAATATGCATGAAATATCTTTATCCTAAGGTGGGATTTTAAAACTATATGGCATACAATATGCAATATAACAAAATATACATCAAATCCATAATTAAAGAGTAAAATTGAGCCAAATTTTGGCACCCCTAAATTAATTATATTAATATAACTAATCTATATTAACATAATTAATTAAAATAAAAAATTAAATAAGTGAAATTACATAAATAAAAAAATAAACAAAATTGTGCACGATCCACGATCTCATGTTCAGCATACACAGCGTCGCGACGCTTGACCCCTTCGCCTCAGCGTCTCGACCCCAGGTAGCAACGTCTCGACGCCATACCTTCTTTGTCATAGCGTCTCGACGCCAGACCTCCTTTGTTCTAGCGTCTCGATGTCAGACCTCCTCTTTGCTGTAGCGTCTCGACGTTGGGCCTTCTGTACCATAGCGTTGAGCATGGCGTCTTGACGATGTGCTCAATGCTGCGATGCAGCGTACTTCCCTTTGCTCCGTTTTTCATCCATCTTGTTATAATCTTCAGCAACTCTTGCCAAAACTTCAAGACACGACCTTACAAACTCAATTACATAATTTAAATGCCCAAAACAATGGACCCTTACAACTTTAATCAAATTAAAGCAGTAATCTAAATGCCAAAATTTGTAAACATCCCTTTTTGCAAACCAACATTCAAAATGCAAGAAAAACACCCACCTATTACTTCCAAATTGAATTTTGAATTTATGCAACCTGGCTCTGATACCAATTGAAGGAATCAAATTCCCAGCGGAAGCGTTTTTTAATATTCAATTTGGTACCGTAAACATGCATGAAAGCTAAGTACAAAGAAGGGAAGAAGAAGGCTTACCTTTGTAGAAATCCTTCTTCAAATTCACGAACAACCACTTGGTGAACTTGCTATTCTTCGGAGAAGGAAGAATTAAGATTGTGGGCTCTCCTTTCTCTTTTGGATGAGGGAGGAATGAACGTGAAAATTCCAGTAGCTCCTGTATTCTCAACCCAGGGCTTTATATGGAGAAATCCAGAGAGAAAGTGGGAGGCATTTTCTACCGTAACCCATTAACTTCCATTTAGTGGGGAGTTAATTTAATTTTGATTAATAAAATAATAATTAAATTTATAAATAATATAGTTAATTATCAAATAATTAATTAACTATATATTATGCACATTAATCACTTTAAATGCATATCTCTCTCTTTAACCTATGGTTTTAATATGAATCATATCCATATTAAATTTTAATATATGGTATTTATATGAATCTCATTCATATAAATTAGATTTGAATCTTATTTAAATAATTAAATTCTCATATATTATATAGTTTAAATATAAATCATATTTATAACCAACTATATATTATAATGTATCA
>JAOANK020435392.1:0-13318 GCA_026257165.2 Telfairia occidentalis | reverse complement strand
TCTTAATACTTTATATTAAACCTTGTTAATATAGAATTCTCTTTAAATAATTTGAACAATTCAAATTATTCCAAAATAAACTCATCCTTATCTTACCCTTAGTGAGCTAGCAAGGGGACCTAATGGACCTACAGATTAGAAGCTTTGATGATTCGAGATTAAATTAATTACACCCTTTAATTAATTAAATCAACATTCATCAACTGTGGGTCACTCCACTAAACCCTCACAGTTGTACCCTTCGTACTGTAGATATATTTCTGTGTCCATAAATATAACCAGTCATTAATAAGTCAATCCTTCATAAATTGCTCGTAACTATAGCTAGGTCACAATTATCGTTTTACCAAATGTAGCTACTTCTTTCTTCTTAAGTCCCACTGATCCTCTAATGAACAACTTGTTTATGGTCCAACCATAAACAAATCCCTCCCAGGCCAATGAGAGGGAGGGGCCCCTTGTTCAAGACCCGAAGTGAGCACTTAAGGGAGAAATTTATCTACTTTCCCTGAAAGGGGAAAGGAGTAAACTCCATCTTATGTAACTATGTTCCCAACTCTCTACTTGGACAAATCCCTAAAATGGTAGGCATATTGAGTCAGCGACATAAGCCACTCTCACCTATACAAATCAAAGGACTGCCTTCATAGGCAGGAGTCCATAACTCACTCAGGATTGAGATCGAGTTATTTAAGGTCATCCGATGAAACGTTAGTCTCTACAGTTAACGGTGTTATAACGAGAGATTAATCATTTTGCATTCCAGTCTTGTACAAACTCTTTGTACAGGATACTCCCAATCACATGTCTTCACATGAACAATTTGGATCAAATCGTTTCTAGCACTTACAACTCATGTAACAATTACAAAGTGGGTCGTCTCTGCAGTGTTACCAGGATAATGCACCCAACCTTATCCATATATTGCCGACTTTTTAGGTTATTACTTGAACAAGATCTACTTATATGTCTACTACATATTGTACAAGTTACATTCAATAACCTAGGATCTTAGTTTATTAGATTGAGTTGAAACGATCTAAATGTCAAATAAAGTACTTATTTTATTAAATAAATTGCCATATATACAAGTTACAAACTACGGGGTCCCATGAGATTTAGGACACCAATCCCAGCAATCTCACACCTGTCCTAAGCTAGTGGGGTGTACAATACAAATACAATACAATAAACTAGGGCATACATTATACCCAAAATACTTTTACCGTCCTAGTCAAGATGATGTATATCACATAGACCTAGACTCTCCAGGTGACCCTCAAACACTTTAGCCATGAGAGCCTTTATGAACGGATCAACAATGTTGTGTTCCAAAGCGATCTTCGTGACAATCACGTCTCCTCATTGTAACTATCTCTCGAATGAGATGATACCTGCACTCTATGTGCTTTCCTCTTTTATAGCTCCAAGGCTTTTTGGAATTTGCTACAACACCGCTATTATCACAGTATAGGGTGATTGGCATGACATATTTGGAACTATTTTCAAGTCTGTCAAGAACTTCCTGAGTCAGACAGCTTCACAAGCAGCTACATATTCTGCCTCTATGCTAGAATCATCAATACAGCCTTGCTTGATACTACGCCATACTACTAATCCTGACGTGAATTTCCTTGAATCCTTGTCAATTTGGAAATCAGAGTCAGTGTATGCTGTAAGGATCAAATCCTTAGCACCATACACAAGCATGTAGTCTCTCGTTCTTCTAAGATACTTGGGGATGGTTGTGACTGTTGTCCAGTGATTTAATCCTGGATTGGATTGATATCTACTGATTATCCCTACGGCATAGCAGATGTCTGGCCTCGTACACAACATGACATACATTAGGCTACCTACTGCAGATGCATAAGGGATTCGTCTCATTTCTTCAACTTCTTGAGGTGTCTTAAGGCACTGTTCTTTGGACAAGATAATTCCATGCTGAAATAGTAATAAACCTTTCTTTGAATTTTGCATCGAATACCTGAAAATATTTTGTCAATATACGATGCCTGAGACAATGCTTTCATTTTGTTCTTACGATCCCTAATGATCTAGATCCCTAGAACAAACTATGCTTCACCCAAATCTTTCATTTGGAATTGAGCAACTAGTCACTACTTAACATCAGTCAGTAATCATATATCATTCCCAATGAGTAAGATATCATTCACATACAAAACTAAGAAAACTACTGACATGTTAATGATTTTCTTGTAAACACAAGGTTCATCAATATTTTGGTCAAAGCCATAAGACTTGATCGCAGTATCAAATCTTATATTCCAAGATCAAAATGCTTGTTTCAACCCAAAAATAGATCTTTTAAGCTTGCAAACTTTTTGCTCCTGACCTTGGGTAACAAATCCCTCTGGTTGTTTCATGTAGATAGTCACATCAAGATTACCATTCAAAAAGGCAATCTTGACATCCATTTGCCAAATTTCATAGTCATTATATGTGGCAATGGACAAGAGAATACAGATAGACTTTAACATGAAGTACAAAGTTGAAGTACATGACTTTAACCCATTCATCTTTGTCAACATCTTTGTCAACATCTACCATTGCCTTATTGTAGGTCAATGGATCCTCAATGTCGTCACTGGTATGATGACATGAGTTTCTGTTAAACCCAAATAGCGAGTAGGTTGGGTAATTACCCTCCCGTTACGTCGAGGCACCCTCAACATTTGATGATTTGGTTGACTAAATGTATTTGCATCAACAACTCTTGTTGAAGTGCTAGGTTTTTCAACAACTCTTGTTGAAGTTTCAATAGTTTCTTTAGTTAGTTCATTTAATACGATCTTACTGTATGGTTTATGCTCCCTAATGTGATCTTCCTCTAAGAACGTAGCATTTGTCGATACAAACACTTCATTCTCTTTTGAATCATAGAAGAGACCACCTCTCGTTTATTTGGAGTAGCCTACAAATAGGCATAACTTCGAACGTGGTTCCAATTTCTTTGGGTTAGCCACTAGCACATGTGCCGGACATCCCCAAATTCTCAGATGTCATAAACTATTTTTAGACCTCTCCATAACTTAAAAGGTGCTTTCGAAACACTTTGTTATGGAACTTGGTTTAAAAGATAAGCTACAGTCTCTATTGCATAACCCCATAATGAGTTAGGTAAGGAAGCATAACTCATCATTGACCGAACCATGTCTAATAAAGTTTTGTTTCTCCTATATGATACACCATTTTGTTGAGGTATACCACGTGCTGAGAGTTGAGATGTAATTCCATGTTCTATCAAATAGTCCTAGAATTTTAAATCCATATACTCTCCCCATCGATCTGATCAAAGAGCTTTAATGTTTTTACCCAATAAATTTTCAACTTCAGCCTTGTACTCCTTGAACTTTTCAAGTGCATCAGACTTCTGTCATATTAGGTAAACATTCCCATATCTTGAATAATCATCAATAAAAGCCATGAAATATTCAAACCCTCCTCTAGCCTAAACATTCATTGGACCATAGAGATCTGAATGAACAAGTTCTAAGGCTTTTTGGCACTATAACCTTTTCCAGTAAAAGGTCGTCTACTCATTTTACTTTCTAGACAAGATTGACAGACAGGTAAAGAATTTTCTTCTAACTCTTTCAGAAGTCCATTCTTGACCAATCTCTCAATCTATTGAGATTTATGTGACCTAGTCTTAGATGCCAAAGATGGGCATTTTCTTTTGGAGAAACCTTTTGTCTTTTATTTTGCGTAGTTGCAGTGTTGAACATTTCAACATTATGGAGCATTTTAGATGCTAACGGTCTTAGCACATGCAAGTTGTTTTCCTTTATTGCAGAACAAATTTCAACTCCATTTTTCAAAATCAACGCTTTATTAAGAATGAAATTGACAGTGTAAAACTGTTTTAGCAAACAAGAAACAGAGATTAAGTTCCTTTTGAAACTAGGAACATAGTAAACATTGTTTAATGAAATAAATTTGGAATTGAAAAACAACTTTAAGCTCCCAACTACAACTGCCAAGACGACCTGCCCTATCCCAACCCGTAGAGTCATATCTCCAGCATGCAACTGCTGCCAGAAATCAGTTCCCTGTAAAGAAGAACAAACATGATTAGTGGCTCCTGAATCAAGTATCTAGGCTAAATCATCATTTTCCACTAAGCAAGTTTCTAAAACCAGTAAATCATATTTACCTTCTGTCCCCTTCTTCTTCTTAACCAAATACTTCAGGCAATTTCTCTTCCCGTGCCCATCCTGGTTGCAATGAAAACATATTCCCTTTACAACCTTAGCCTTTTTGCCCTTCTGGGGGGCAAAGCAGTAGGAGCAGTTTTATTCCCCTTTCTAGCTTTCTTCTTCTTCCACTTCTTTAAACCAGTCGAAGGAGGTCCAGACTTTGTTCCAGAGGTCAAACCTCTGTGGAAATTTTTGTTGGAGAAGGCAACATTTGCCTCCCCTTTCTTTCCTTCGAATTTTATCAAGGATTCGAAAGTCTAAAGTTCATTGAAAAGGGTAGTAAGATTGTAGTCAATTTTGTTCATAACAGCATTGCTACGAAATTGAAGGAAACTTTCAGGTAAAGTTTCTGGAATAAAGCTTACCTGGTTAGACTCGTCTATGACAACCCTGTTCATCAACGGCACGTTGACGTGGACCATCATGTTAAGGACATGCTCCCTAACCAATGATTCCTCGTTCATCCGAGCATTGAAGATAAACTTAAGAGCATCATGCTTGATATGTATGGATGGTTGCCCAAACATTTCATGCAATGACTCCATGATCCAGCAAACCCCCAATAGAATCAGCAAACCAAACCAAACCAATAGCCACCCACCTGGTTTTCAACCATGCCTCCAACAGAATCAGCCAAGGCAGCCTTTACGTAATCAGGTAATCCCTGGAACTTCCCTAGAAAGTCTAATGAAAGAATACATGGCAAGGAATGATGCTGCCATGCAAAGTCAGCAAGCTTCCATTAAGAACTTGGAGTTTCAAATGGGTCAATTAGTCACTGAATTGAAGAACAGACCATTTGGCAAGCTACCATCTGATACAGAAAACCCAAAAAAGGAAGGAAAAGAGCAAGTACAAGCTATAGAGCTGAGAAGTGGTAAGAGGCTGAATGAGAAGCAAGTTGTGGTACAAAAAGAGCAAGATGAGAGTAGTGTACAGACAAATGTTGAAATTGACCAAAAAACTGGAGATCAACCAAAGATTAATGGTGAAAGTTCAGTTTCTCTATTGATGGGAGAGAAAGAAAAGCCTAAAGAAGTAGTTGTGGAAGATCTCACCATAGGCAGAGATGAGGAAGTGGTTAGCAAGAGAGTTAGGGACCCCCTCTATCTTTAAACCATCACCTCCTCCATTTCCCAAAAGGCTTAAAAAAACGGGAGCAAAAACATCAATTCAGGAAGTTCCTACATGTGCTAAAGCAACTGCACATCAATATCTCACTGGTGGAAGCCTTAGAGAAATGCCTTCCTATGTTAAATTTTTTAAGGACATCCTTACGAAGAAGAGAAGGCCGGGAGAATATGAAATATTCCCTAAGTGAAGAATGCAGTGCAATCTTGAAGAACAAGATTCCTCCAAAGGTAAAAGATCTTGGGATCTTTACTATTCCTGTTTCAATAGGAGGAAAGGAGTTGGGAAGAGCTCTTTGTGACCTTGGGGCCAACATCAACTTGATGCCCTTATCCATACATAAACAGCTGGGAATAGGAGAAGCAAGGCCAACCACAGTGTCCTTGCCATTGGCTGATAGATCAATTACCCACCCAGAGGGAAAGATAGAGGATATATTTGTACAAGTGGATAAATTTATCTTCCCTGCTGACTTCATCATCCTAGATTATAAGGCTGATAAAGAGGGACCTATTATTTTTGGGTGTTCATTCCTTACAACAGGAAGAACTCTTATTGATGTGCAGAAAGGAGAACTTACTATGAGGGTTCATGATCAACAGGTCACATTTAGTGTCTTTGATGCTATGAGGTGTCCCTCAGAGTTATTGCTTATGCTGTTTACTGGACTCTTTCTCAAACATTTTCTGAACTAAATCATCAATTATCTCAACTTAGGAACAGGGGACGGTAATGTTGTAGGAGAAGACGGTGTTCTTGAAATAATTAGCACCAGAAGGTTTGAGTCACTAGAGTTATTAGAGAGGCAGTCTAAATCAATCAAACCTTCATTAATGGAGGCCCTTGAGCTTGAAATGAAGCCCCTACTTGATCACCTCAAATATGCCTATTTGGGAGAGGGAAAACTCTTTCCTATAATTATTACTGCAAGATTGATTAGGGAGCATGAAGAAGCTTTGCTAAATATGTTGAAACAGCATAAGGGAGCCATTGGCTGGACCATAACAGACATTAAGGGATAAGTCCATCCTATTACATGCATAAAATCAACTTGGAGGATGGGAACTTCAAATCAGTTGAGCAACAAAAGAGACTCAACCTCAGCTATGAAAGAGGTAGTGAAAAAGGAGATTATAAAATGGCTTGATGCAGGAATTATCTACCCTATACCTGATAGTAATTAGGTTAGCCAAGTTCAATGCGTGCCTAAAAATAGAGGAATTACTGTGGTAGTGAATGAGACAAATGAGTTGATCGCCATCAGAACTGTTACAAGCTAGAGAGTTTATATGAACTATAGGAGACTGAACAAAGCCACCAAGAATGACCACTTCCCATTGCCCTTCATTGATCAAATGCTGGACAAATTAGGTAGTCAAGACTTCTATTGTTTCCTCCATTTGGATTGTGCAATGCCCCAACTACTTTTCAAAGGTGCATGATAGCAATATTCTCAGACCTTGTAGAATCAATGGTAGCAGTCTTCATGGATGACGTCTCAGTATTTGGGGAAGACTTTGCAACATGTCTGAACAACTTGGGCAAGGTGTTGGCAAGGTGTGAAGAAACCAATTTGGTACTCAATTGGGAGAAATGTCATTTCATGGTAACTGAAGGCATTGTGCTTGGCCACAAGGTTTCTAAGAGAGGCCTTGAAGTGGATAGAGATAAGGTGGAGGTAATTGAGAAGATGGAACCCCCTAGCTCAGTGAAAGGAATCAAGAGTTTCCTGGGTCATGTTGGCTTCTACAGAAAATTCATAAAGGACTTTTCAAAGATATCCAAGGCATTGTGCAACTTGCTAGAAGTGAATAGGCCATTGGGAAGGATTGTGAAGAAGCATTTAGAACACTTCAAATAGCACTCATTTCAGCACCCATTATGGCAGCTCCTAATTGGGAGCTACCTTTTGAGCTAATGTGTGATGCTAGTGACTTTGTTGTAGGAGCAATGCTTGGCCGAAAGAAAGAGAAGATCATCTACCCCATCTATTATGCTAGTCTCACTCTCAATGAACCCCAGCTCAATTATACAACCACAGAGAAGGAATTGCTAGCTGTGGTCTTTGCATTTGAAAAGTTCAAGGCATATTTGATAGGTACTAAGGTGGTGGTGCACACCGACCATGCTGCTCTCAAGTACTTATTGACAAAGAACGATGCCAAGCCTAGGTTAATCAGATGGATACTATTGCTGCAGGAATTTGATGTGAAAATACAAGACAAGAAGGGAACTGAGAATGTTATAGCTGACCATCTTTGCAGGATTGAGAAGCCACAAGACGGAATGGAGATCAAAGAGAACTTCCTCGATGAGCAACTGTTTGCCATTCAAGCAACTCCCTTGAGCACAGCACCATGGTTTGCAGATTTGCCCAACTACTTAGGAAGTGGAATTCAGCGCCCAGATTTGACTCCATTGGCCATGAAGAAGTTTAAACATGAGGCTAAATTCTTTTACTAGAATGAACCCCACTTGTACAAACAATGTGCAGATGGAATTTCAGAAGATGTGTTGCTGAACAGAAGGTACCCTCCATTTTGGAACACTGTCACATGTCTCCATATGGAGGTAATTTTGGGGGGACAGAGAACAGCTGCTAAGGTGTTTCAAAGCGGGTACTATTGGCCTACTATTTTCAAAGATGCCCACTTCATGAGCAAGACTTGTGATAAGTGCTAGATAATGGGTAATATTGGAAAGAGGGATGAAATGCCTTTGCAAATGATGATGGAAGTGGAAATTTTTTATGTTTGGGAAATAGATTTCATGGGACCATTCCCTCCTTCTTTTGGGAACCAATGCATCTTGGTGGCATGTGATTATGTATCCAAATGGGTAGAAGTTGTAGCATGCCCTCACAATGATGCCAAGACAGTCTTGCGATTTCTACATAAAAATATCTTTACAAGGTTTGGGACCCCTAGAGTGCTTATAAGTGATGAGGGGAGCAACTTCATGAATAAGTTGCTATCCAAATTGCTACTCAAGTACAATGTCAAGCACAAGGTAGCTACTCCATATCATCCCCAATCAAATGGCCAAGTTGAAATTTCAAATAGAGAGCTGAAACGAATTTTTGAAAAAGTGGTCAACCCCAATAGGAAAGATTCGGTAATCAAATTGGAAGACTCCTTATGGGCCTACAGAACTGCATACAAAACTCCTTTAGGGATGTCTCCCTATAGAATTGTCTATGGAAAAGCTTGTCGCTTGCCATTAAAGTTGGAACATAAGGCATATTGGGCACTTAAGGAATTGAATTTAACCACAAATGCAGGAGGGGAGTTGAGAAAGCTACAACTGAATGAGTTGGATGAACTGCGCTAGTTCTCTTATGAGAATGCCAAGCTATACAAGGAGAAAACAAAGAATTGGCATGACAGAAAAATTCATCCAAAGGTGTTTGCGAAAGGTCAAAAGGTTCTTCTCTTCAACTCAAGACTGAAATTGTTCCCTGAAAAATTGAAATCCAAATGGTCTTGACCATTTGTTATTTTGGAAGTGTTTTCTCATGGAGCTGTCTCAGTGATGGATGAATGAGATGGGAGAGTGTTCAAGGTAAATGGTCAAAGATTAAAGCATTACTATGGTGAGGATTTCAATAGGACCATCACCTCCCAAAAACTACTTGACCAACCTTGAGGCCAGTGACACAAGGAGGAAGTTAAGTTAGTTAATTACCTCCTTTAACTTTATTGCTTTTCTTTTTATTACTTCTCTTTTAAATTGTTATGTTGTCAAGTAGTTCAAGACTTAGTTTAATTGTAGGTAATAGTTAGTTTGGTTTCTTGAAGTTTTTGTTAAAATAAGGAGGAAGAAAATAAAATTTCCTGTGCTTTAAAAGAAAAAGGGACTGCAGCTTAAGTTTTCAAATTTAAAAGAAAGGATCACGTGATGGATATGGGAGGAGGAGTATTTTTGGTGAACTTTTAATGCATTAAATTAGTGTGCAAAGGAGAAGGTTTCCATTCAAAAAAGCTAGAAAATCAGATGGCAGAAACAGATTCTGCAATCTGTGAGATTTGCTACAGCATTAAAGGTAGATCAGGGGAATCAATTCCTGTAGCCGTTGGAACTTGCACCATATTAAAAAATGACAATCAAAATCCCTTGCATCGACAAGATCAACTTTAACAAATTGGGAAATAGCCATCTGCTACAAAAAGAGGAATGGTTTCCAATTTAATTTCATTTTCAAAATAGAAAATTTATATTTCCCATTTTGAATTACATGCAGTTTTTTCAACGAGAATCATGGAGCTAAAATTTCATATTTACCCCTAGTCCCAGTCTATAAATAGTGTCTCACTCCAAGTATGTTTCATCAACCTCATTTGAATATACTTGTGCATATCCTGTAAGCTCCTATTGCTTTAAGCCCCTTCACCCTCATTGCACAAAAAATGGCCCCAAAGTTGAAAATCTCTTCAAAGGAAAGAAGAGTATGAATGTTGAGCCTAGCTCCCCTCCTGTAAGCCCACCTCCTACTAGGCACACCAGATCATCGAAAGGAAAAGCTCCCTTAGAGCAAAAACTGATGCATTTTGACACAACTAAACCTGCCCCAAAAGAAGAGTCACAGCAAACTGCTGCAGGACCAAAAGCAAAAACAAAAGGTAAGAAATCCAAAGGTAAACAGCCAGTAATCCGTGAACAGGAGAATGTAGATCAGATTGAGAAGTTTGTAACTTTTAGAGCTCAAGAGAATATGAGGAGCTAAGGAAAAGGAGGTTCCTGATGGAGATGGACTTTGAAATGCCTCTGCAGGACCTACTAGCAGCTACTTCCTCAGTAATAGTGCAGCATAATTGGAACATTTTCAGTGCAAAACCAGGCCCTATTTACTCTGAGCTCGTAAGGGAATTTTATGCAAACATTGATGAGGAGGAAGGATTCCAACTAGTGGTGAGGGGAAAGGTAATTAGCTGGTCTCTAGAGGCTATCAATGCACTATACAACCTTCCTAACCTACCCAGGATGAGATGCAATTTTCTAGTGAAAGAGATTGATGAAGTTCAACTAAATATTGCCCTGTGAGAGGTAGGCATGGAAGGAGCCCAATGGTGCATATCCAAAGAAGGTAAAAAAACACTCCACCTAAAATCAGCAGCCATCCTATGACTTTATTTTGTCAAGCATATGATCCTCCCAACTACACATGATTTCAGTGTTTCAGCTGAGAGTATCACCCTAATTTATGCCATTATACAAGGGATGAGGGATAGATGTAGGTTAATTCATATCCTTGGAGATATTTGGTTGTTCAAGAAAAAACACTGGGAAGCTGTTTTTTTGATGCACCATCACAGCCCTATGCCTTAAAGCTGGAGTACCTTTGGGAGAGTATGAAGAGCCTTGAGAGGAGAAAAGAGGTATAGGCCATATGGGGATTGCAATGTTGACAAGAGAGGATGGCACAAGAAGATGCACAAATGTATTGACTAGTATGAATACTCTGCTGGATCAACAAGCTACAATATTGCAGCGAATGAGCCATAATGAATCCCAATAGCATACTTATTGGGATTATGCACAAAATAGAGATAGAGCCATTCGGAGGGCCATGCAAGCCAACTTCCAGCATCCTTATCCTCCATTCCCTCGCTTCCCTAATGAGGTGTTAACCACTTGGACCCTTGCTGAGAATCAAGATGAGGACAATGCTAATTAAGGGAGGGTCATGTTCCTTGGCTATCCTGCATCTCTCTCTTTACTGCTTTTCTGTACTTATGTTGTAGGTTGTGTGTGTTGTTTGTAAGGCCTATGATGAGGCCACTGTTTGCTTGTTGCTGTGTTGTTTCTTGTTTCATTTAAGTATTTCTCTTGTTGCAGATCCTAGATTTTTTTCTTTTGATGCTTTATCTGTACTCCTTGAATGTGAAACCCCTTATCCTTATGTATTGTTGCACATGTTTTCAATGAATAGTTATGTTGTTGTTTCTCTCTCAATCTCAATCTACTGATCTCTTTTGGAGCAAGTTGTTTGGTTGAGTTGGCTAGTATTTTTAGGCATGATTTCCTTAACCCCAGCCACACAACTTTGTTAATTCAAAATATTATTTCTGTTGTGGGATCAGCTCTAGTAAAGCCTTATAGAACACCTATCAGTTAGAGGATCTTCCATTAGAAATTTATCCTAATAAATGAGTAGTTTGAGGGTTGCGTGAGGTCCATTCCTTCAGCAACTGCTGTCTTTCAGATTGCTTTAGCTTATATAAACATTGTTTCATTGAGGACAATGAAATCTTCAAGTTTAGGGGTATGGCCAACCATTTTGAGTACACTTCACCTTTCTAAGTGAGTGTTTACCTAGATAAATAGGTTGTCTACAAATTTAATTCAGCACATCTTGATAGGTAATCTCAAATTGGGCAAAGTGAGTATACTCCACCTTTCTTTCGAAAGTGAGTATCCACCTAGATAGATAGGCTATTTACAAAAGTAATTCAACATATCTTGATTAGGTAAAGCTCACCAAAAAAAAAAAGAAAGAAAGAAAAACATAAAAGGAAAAGAAAAAGCCAAAGGTAGAGCCAAATAAGAGGAAGGGGCTATGCATGGTAAACTTCAACCTTAATAAAGCCCAAAGGGCTTTGCAATGTACTAGCCCTCTCCAAGCTAAAAAAAAAAATCAAAAAGCAAAGAAGAAAGAATCGAAGTAAAGTGCCATAAGCCAAAATTACGAATGGAGTGTTTAAAAGGAAATAGAGTTGTAAGAAAGTTGAAGCATAAGGAACCCAGTGTGCTGCTATTGTAGGTTGCACAAAGGATCTATGATAAGAGTCTCCCTCAAATGAAAGCTACATTAGAAGAAATTCCTAAAGGATGTTGAATCCAGCTGATAATTGATCTGTTGAGCTTGACAAAAGTAGGTTTAAGAAATTGAACGGAAATCGAGAGTGAGAAAGTTGTGTGGTGAAAGGTTAGGGAGGAGTGCCTAATGATGTCTTTACCAACTTTGACTAAGTAAGTTTAGTATAAAGAGAAATCATTAGGAGAGTTTAGAAAGGATCCAAGCATTACTCAAGGACGAGTAATGGTTTAAGTTTGGGGGTTTGTTAACTCGTAGAATAAGAGTTAAGTGGGGTGCCTTTTAAGAGCTTTATGAGTCATGAATGACCTTTTTGATACCTCTTTAAGCATGAATTATGTGGTTTATCACTTGTATTTTCTTTTGACCTAATGAATTGATGGTGATTGTGATTAAGGTTAAGTGATGAAACTTCAAGGAAAAGAATGATTGTTCTGTGTTAACCTGTCAAGTTTGTTGTAGCATCCCAGCTAACAAAAGAAATTCCTACTGCATTATTGAGCTGGAAGCAAAGGGCAATGACGTGGCATTTCATTAATTGAGCTAGCATTTGACACATGATTCAGCAGAAAGAACCAGTCAAAGAGCTCCATGTGGATTAGTTGACCAATTCAGCCCTTTTTGGATGCCAAAGTGGATAGGAGGGTGAGAGAAAAGAGATTAAAAAGGAAAAAGCCCCCAATTAAGGAAGGAGAGCTAATTTCATTCTTCATTTCTCTATTTTGTGAGAAGAAGACAAGGGATTGGGAGCTTTCCAAGAAGAAGTTGCCCAAGAAGGAAAGGAATAGAGGAAAGCTTGCTCAAAAGGGAAAGATACTTTTGCCAGGACTTCAGTTAAGCCTACCAAAATGTAGATGTTAGCCTTGTCATTGGCCTTGATCCATCTGTCATAGGCATCACGAACACTTCATGATGTAGTAGGCCCAGGGACTGGAGGACATTCCTCCGTCAGAACAAATTACAGGTCGTCGATGACCAATACAATGTTTATAGTATTTTCTAGGTCATATAGTTCTCACCGTTTAGTTTTTCAGCGCTAAGCAAAGAAATAATTGCACTAGCCATAGTGTATAGTGCTGAAAACAAGACAATTTACTTATATTAGATTAATTTGTAAAACTCATTTAATCCAATCAGATTTTAGCATAAATAA
>JAOANK020434609.1:0-13326 GCA_026257165.2 Telfairia occidentalis | reverse complement strand
TTAAATCAAATCCATCATCACTTTTCTTTTTTTATTACTTTTTTTTTCAAAGTTAATTTTTTTTTTACCATTATCGTTTTATTTAATAAGTTTTTATTTTACCACAACTTCAATAAAACAGATTTTTTTTAAGATCAAGTAGTGTTCTCTTTTTGGGATACTAAAAATAAACAAAGAAAAATTATTTTATTTTAAATTAATAAAATAACAGAATTTCTTTCTTAAAATGAACTTGGTTACGGTTTTAAATGGGTGTTGTAGGGGGCTAATACCTTCCCTACACTCAAACGACTCCCAAGCGTATTTTGGTTTTTCGTAGATCACTTTCTCTTTTATTTTCAATATTTTGAGTCACCAATCACACTCTCAAATTTGATTGGTGGTGACTCCAAACTTTCTCTAGAAAGGAAACTTTAGGGGAACTACGTCGGCCGCTCCGCATTGCAATGACGTTGCGGCAATTGATCCTGCCCACTTGGGTCGGACTTCTCTCAATTCCAAGACTGGTCGCAGGCTCAACCCCTATTGGGATAAGTCTTCTCTAATCATTGTCTTTTGTCTTATTTTTCTACCAATAACATAAATAATAATAATTAATTGAAGAATTCATTTAATATTATGAAATTAATATTGAACACGAAAAAAAGATTCTTTAATATTAGCAGTTTTTCAAATAGAAAGATAATAGGAAGAGAAATTGGGGTAGGTGCCTTGTTGTACCTTCGATTTTGAAAATTGGCTAAACAACTTCTAATAATAAAAAATGGTCATTTTGTTTTTTTCAATTGTTTCTCATTTTTTAAGACCAATTTACCCTTTTTTTTATTTGATTATCCTTTTTAAATTCAAAAAAAATTTTCTTGACTTCTCTCCTATTCTAACTGTTTTTTTTTTATATTCTCTCGCTTTTTCAAAATTTTTAATTCTCTCCCCTAGATTCTGTTTTCAACCGAATAAATTAATTTTTCCATATTTAGCTTCATCTTCGTTCTCTTTCAAAAAGCGCTTTGCATCTCAATTCCAAAAGACATACTTCTAATACTTCGCAAAGTTAGATGACTTCTTTTACTTCGGCAAAGTCAAATGACTTCTTCTACTTCGGCTTAGTGTCGACTCCCAAGTACAATGAATATTGGGCATGGTTTTTGTGACTTTTTTCTACTATGTTGTTTGTGGCTTTTCTTCTATTCATTTTTGTGGTTTTCTTCTACTGTGTTTTTTGTGGTTTTTCTTCTACTTTCATGGCAAAGTCATCGACTCATATTTTCACGTTTGGGCATCTCCATAGGATGTATACTATCTAAGAAATTCTTAGATTTTTCTTTTTAACAAAGGGAGATAACTTGACAAACACCCAATGCCAACAAAGTTTTTTAAACACCCAACATCAATTTAATTTTTTATTTATTAAAATAGTCTAACCTAAAGAGAGTATTTAAAGAGATTATCTTTTTATTCCACATTACAAAATAAAAAAGAGTATTTAGAGAGTATTTTTGGAATAAGTCTTAAAAGAGTATTTAGGGAGTATTTTTGGAACAAGAATGAGGTGAGTAGTTCTAGCGAATATTTAGGAAGTATTCTTCTGATAACAGAAGAGTATTAGGGAGTATTTGTAGTATTCAGGACATATTTTTAGAATAAAAAAGAGTATTTTTAGAATAAAATACGGTATGTAGTTAGTATTTTTAAAATAGCATATAGTATTTGAGAAGTATTTTTGGAATAAGAGTATTTTTGGAATATGATTGTTTCCATATAATCCATATTTGCATATTAATATTTTAAAATATTAATTATATTTTTAAACATTTCTTGTACATTTTTAAATTTGAAATTTTTATTTGTATTTTTAATAAGAATTCTGATTTAAATTTGATTTAAATTTCTATTTATAGTTATTTGATAATAAGAATTTTGATTCAAATTTCTATTTATAGTTTTTTAATTTTGATTAGGTTGTTGAAAAATTTTAAAATTTAAATATCTAACTTTTGATTCAAATTTTTACTATATTTGATTTTTTTTCATTTTACATCCTAGATTATAGGCTTTTTCTCTAATAATTTTTTTATATTTTCTAAATTATTGTTTTTGTTATGGTAGGATTCTCCCATAAAATCGGGTTGGGATAAAATCTTAAATCTTAAGGGTAGTTTCATTCTAAGGGTAGTTTCGTACCAAAAAAATAACATAAATTTTCTTATTTTTAAGTTGGTCATTTTTCAAAACGTAAAATTGTTTGGCCATTTTTTAAAATGAACTATTTTAAATGATCATATATGTCATTATCCCTAGTAGGAATGGGCAAGTGGGCTAGGAGTAACTTTTTACTAAAAAGCTCATAAGAACTTTTTATTGTGTTTTCCGAGAGCCAAACTCGAGTCTATTGCTCGAAAGGCAATTATCTTAATCGTTGGACTATAAACGTTGACTGTATAAACTTCTCTGTATTACATTATAACACGAACTTTAAAACTGTTTAGTTGGTGTCATATGCATTAACCAGTTGAGCTATGCTCATATTAGCAAGTAGACATAAATATTAATTGCATTTCTTTAGTATACATGAATTAAATATATCAATTAAATTTGGTACGATTTCGCTTAAAAAGTGTAACAGCCCATTTAATTATTTTAATTTTAGTATATATTGTGATGAAGACATTTTTTTTGTATAATTTGGATTTTTGAGTTATTGGTTGTGGGAGAATGAAAGTTTGATGAATAATTCCTTCTTTTATTATTTTCTAAGTTAGAAATTTTTGGGGAATAAAAGTGGTGAATTGGAGAAATAAATTGGGTTAATTTGAAGGATTATTAAGTTTTTTGTTTTACGGAAAGAAAAGGGAAATAAGAATAATTTGGCTTGGTGGCATTCTTGTAATTAAGCCAAAAGCAGCTTAGGGTTAGCGTTCTAAGGTGTATCCTATATAAGAATAAGATAGACCTAGCCACCCTCACTTTTATTTTGCCAAAAGATAGAAAAAAAAGGGGAATCTCGATTTCTCCCTCTCTTATTCTCTCGATCTCTCCCTCTCCATTTCTCGACTTTTCCCTCTTTCGAGATCTCTCCCATAGCTACACTGTGTTCCAGTAGTAGCAAGTATAGAACAACCAGTCCAGATCTGGTCTGTGTGCTCGAGATAGCCGTCAAATGGTTCGATAGGTATTTTTTGTATTTTGGGAGTTTTTCTCGTCGTTTTCTTTCACAAATCAAGTGTGTTTTCTCATTTCTGACTGTGGGCGGCTAAGGTTAGTGGAGAAACTCAGATCTGGAAGGTAAGATGATTGATTTGTATGTTATTTTTCAGTTTTGTTCGATATGGTCTTTAATCAAATTTTTCCTCCTTTTTCCAGCCAAAAAGTTATTTTTGAGTGCAACGAAAGATATAAAAGGACTTCGAGGACCAGATATACATATTGGTGAAAAATGGGACGTTGAATGGAGCAGTGGTGTGCTCTCACGCGCATGTGGGCCCATGTGAGCTCTGCTTGGAACGTGGTCAGTGGCGTTGGAACCGTAGTGACCTGAAGTTTCAGTTTGAGGGTGCGTGACTCAAAATTTGGAGGTGCGTGGGCTCGGTTGTTCGAAACAGTAAGCTTCCTTTGGTGTATTGTCCCTATATGTAGCCTTGAAAGTCATTAAAAAAAATTAGTTTTATGATAATTTTCTAAGGTAAATTTCATGTTTGACCTTAGGTTGACCAAGTGTGCTTTGACCGCTTCATTAGAAAAGTGTATAGGATTCACTTGAGGCAAGTGACTTCACTTACAGACCCGTTAAGGACTTAGGTTGAATGATGTATGCATATGAATGTTCTATACATTTATGTGTAGGGTATCTTGTAAATAGTCAAATATGTCATGTATGAAATAACAAACTATGATATGTGATTTGACATGTATGACTTTGATATGCTTAGGTGATATCCTACTATATGTATTAGCATGCTTGAGAATTATTTGTTGAATTGTGATGTGGTGATGTTTACCTTGGTACGACATGTATGATGTAGATGCTAAGATTTCATGTTGTATGTATGTGGGACCTTGCATGAACCATAGAACCATGGACCATAATTTGTAAGAGGGTGACAACTGTAACGACCCGACTTCTAGACTTAGACCTACTAGGATCGCTACTAGAATGCATGCTCTTAAATAAAAGATTTTAAAAGTTTGAAATCAAATTTCCATAAAAACATAAATAACTAAGTTCAAATAGTACAATAAAAGAGTTGGGATCCCGAATTTAAAACAAATAAAATCACAGCTTAAATCTACGACATTAAGTTCAAAATATTTAAAACAATGTAACTCCTAAAGTAGACACATGCGGAAGACTGAAACGTGCGACCATGACCCTTATGCAACTGCTCCTCGTCAGCCACCAAGTAGTTCTTGCTCTTACCTTAAAAAAAAAAAAGGAAAGGAATAGGTTTAGTGTATAAAATATACCCAGTAAGTAACTCCAACCCTAGGGTCGGACATGCAAACACAAACAATCATGCAACTCATGTGGGGCCTACTTCCTAACTCTCACAGAAGTATACCATCTCGAGGCACCTCAAGCACACAGCAACACAAAGCACAGAATGTATCTCAAGGAGGTTCTCCGTTCAGCAGAAAACAAAGATAAACTATCCCATAGAGACACAATGTTCTCCGTTAAGCATACAGCAAAGATAGACTATCCCACAGAGACACCTCAAGCACACAACACCATAAAGCGGAGAATACATTCATGGAGGTCCTCAAACACAGCACTAAGCAGAGATGGTATAACTCCTAACTCATGAACATGCAAAGCACAATCCATAATTATGCATAGATCCCAAATATATATCATATAATCCGAAATCCTCAGGGCATCCAACATACAATATTCCACTAATGCCCCTATCATCCATACATCACATACAACTGATATTCATGGCATATAACAATCACATAATGACCAAACACACAACATGCTTATCACACTAGCACATCATAATGCTCAAATCATAAACTATATAAGATAGTCATATTTAACACATACATCACACAATTCAAACAAGTTACCAACCTAGCCTAATGGTCTATCCAGGAGCAAAGTCACTTACCTCAAATCTCAAGAAAAATAGCAAGTGAAACCAAGGAAGATTGGTAATGGATTCTTTAAGCAACCTAAGTCTAAAATACAAAAAATACCCTTATTAATCCTAAATTCCAATTAATTAAACAACTGAAAAGGGAATTTAGGGTTTCAAGGGGAAAACGACACTAGGAAGACACCGCTGTTTCTGGACTCACTGCAACCCACGCACCTCTGACGTCCGGCGACTGCCTCCCACGCACCACCTTAGATTGGCGAACAGGGACCAGTTTCAGAATCTACTCACTGTCAGGAGTTCAACGCCATTGGAATTAGCCCCAACGGACCGCCGACGAGCCGCCACGTGCGGCCTAAACCCTCGACACGTGTGTCACACGCGCAGCTGCCAGTCCCTCTTTATGTCCGCGTGAGCTTCCACCGCTGCTCCGATCGTGATTCCAATTTCACCAACATGTAGATCTCAACCTCCTGGTGCTTCCCGACCCTTCGTTTGCCAAAATTGCCCTTTTGAAAGACTGGGAAGGAGGGGAAAACGTGGTTAACAAGGGGAAAAACTAAGAAAACACGAGGTTAGAAAACTCTGATGGCCTATCTGTTTTGGTTGGGTTATGAGAAGGTGATGAGGAGGTTGTCATCAAAATTTGGGCCAAAACGGAGCTACAGAAGTGGGTGAACTCAAAAAGGAAGAGGGAAAATACCTTGTTGTCGCTACCACCGATTCCGATCGCCGCTCAGCTTCTGCCGCCACCTACTATTACTTTCTGAGAGATAGGTGCACGTGAGGGAGGAATGTTTGGTTGAGAGAAGAAAATTTTTGAGGGGGAAGAAGTGGAATTGGCGTGAAAAGGAGAAAAAGTGGGGAAATTTGAGATGACCTCTTTCTTCTTGGGATAGGAAAAAGGGTTTTGGTGGCTAGGGTTCATGATGATGTATTTATAGGGTTCACCTCAACCCTAAACCCTAGCTCTAAGTCCTTTAATTACCAGAATACCATTACTTAAATTTTCTTCTAATTTTTCCCAAAATAAAAACCCTTTAAATCGTTAATTATTAATTACAAAATCCTCCTCCAAAATCATAAAATAAAATCCTAATAAAAAATTTAGTCCCTTAATTACATAATTCAACAACTCAAAATATGTAAAATAAATTATAAAATTAAGGGACGTTACAACAACCTCCTCCCACACCCAAACGATCAGTGTTGGGCGGGAATTCAGCTGTGCTGAATGAGTGTCATCTAGTATCAGTAACAGTTGACTTCTCCCATTTAAATTGATGGCCCAACACTCATATTCAAAGTGAGATAACATCATGGTGGGGTAAAAGTAGTTGTCCATCCAGCATGATAAGCACAGTATACTGTCAACCATTGAATGGTAGGTCCCTGAAGACTACTTGTTGAATTTGCATGAATGTGTGTGTATGTAGGTCCAACTCCGTAGGTGGGGTTACTTACTGAGTTTTTGTTAAAATACTCAACCTATATTATTAACTTTTTTTTTAGGTAACGAACGTACTGTGCGTGGTGGTTGACGTGTGAGGTTACAAAGCCATGGAGTAGTCCTCATGTTTTTTTTTTCCCTTACAAATATTTACCTTTACTTAAGATAGATTTTTGGATGTCTTCAAATTATTGCTATGTTTTGATGTTGATGGATTTCATATGCATTTTTTATTCTGGTTTGGGATTCTGCCTTCCAAAAAAAAAATTTAGAACTATAAATTTTTTGTTCAAGTATTTAAAATAGAGTTTAAATTCTAGTCTTTAATTGTTTATGCATGCATATAGTAGCAGTCCTATGTTGTTTTAAGTTGGGTTGTTACAAAAAAGTGTGTTTAATATTTATTTGATGGAGAAGAAAGATCTTATTAAGTTGAGTAGTTACATATCTATATCTTTTATTATACATATTTACAAAATTATATTACTCTTTCAAATATTTACATATTTATTGCTTTTGCTATTGCAAAGATTTTAAACAATTGGTAAATACCCCAATAAAACCCTTTTAACTAAAAGGAGAGAGAGAGAGCAATTTTAGGTATTCAAGAAAGAAAAATAAGTTCAAAGATTTTTAAATAATAAACAAAATTTAAACGAACTTAATACTCCAACGTAAAGAAAGGAAGACACATAGAGATTTTAGGGATTTATGAGAGTTAAAATAACATATCTATAAATAAAATAAAAACTTCAAGAATTATTTAAAATCATAAAATATTAAAATAGGTTTAAAACAGGTAATGATATTTTAAAATAAACTCCAAAACTTATAGCCAATTGTTTTCAGATAATTAAATTAAAAACTTGTAACATGTACAAACAATAATATTTGTATAAATAATTCAAATCCTCTATAACATTACCATTTTATTGTTATAAAAGTCTATATATTACTCTAAACATAAACTACATAATATTATAAACAATAAAATTTTAAATGTATAAATAACTCATATACTTTATAAATACGATAGTTTCATATTGGTATAAATAATCTATATACCCTACAAATGAAACACAGAACTGGCCAATAATAAATGTTCTAATAGAATCAATAAAATATTTGGTATATGTATGTCCATGTATTATTTATACAATTGAAATGCAATTATTAATAAAATATACAGATTATTTATATTTATACGATTGAAATGTTGCTTGTTTTTGCTTAGTTTAATTATTTTAAAATTAAAAGGTTTAATTTTCAGATTTTTTTTTTTCGAAAACATTTTTTTTGTTTTCAAATTAAATAAAAAAATTTCATCTACCATTAATTGGGACAAAAAAGCCCAACTAGGTACTGATCAGGCCAGACCGTGGAAATAAAAAGTTGGAAATGAACAAAAAAAAGAAGCAACTTAAAAAAAGAAAGAGAACACGAAGAAGAAAGAATATGAGAATGAGAATGATGATTTAGAATTGGCAAAGGGGAGAAAAGTGGGGGAGAGAACAAAACAAAAATATGTATTACAAAATAGAATAAAACAATATGTGTGTCGAAAAAAATAGGATAAATACACTATAGAATAAAACAATCACATTCTACTATAGAAACTAATTGAAAGAAATAAAATAGTTTTCGAAAAACAGAAAGAAAGGCAAAAAATGTGAGAGTAAATAACAAAAGAGAATATAGGAGAAAAAAAAACATAAGAAGAATGACTCACCATGGAGGCAGAATCACATTCATCGGCAGAAAAATTTTCTACGCCCATCTTGGTAACAAATCAAAGAAAGAAAATGGGAAGCTAAAGAAAAAAAAAACACGCAAAAGTGAAAAAAAAAAATGTGATTTGAAAATATATAAAAGGTACATTTTAATGTTTATATTTAATATATATTTAAATATTTAACAACCAAATATGGAAGATTTAAATATAGATTTTGAAATTTGTTATTCAAGATTGGACTTTTCAAATAGATAATGAAAATTTAAATAAAAAAATTATTGATGAACACAAATTTTGAAATCAAATCTGATAGCATGAGCAAATATCAAAAAAAATAAATAAATTAAAATAATAGAAAAATATAGATTTGAAAGTAATTTATCAATTTTAAAAGTAATGGTTAAGAACATACATTATTGATTCAAAAAGCAATTCTGAGTACGAGTCAAAATGACTTTTTGACATATTAAAAAACTAAGGAACAAAGTACTCAAAAAAAAAAACCTAAGCAACAAAGTAATTTACTCCAAAGTATTTTCTTTTATTATTTGAATACGTATAACATAAGTGCTTTAACCATTTAATGAAAAAATTTTCATCAGAGAACTACATGGATCATATAGCAAAATCGAGAATAGTTCAATTGATTAAAGCATATCTCTCTGGTTTCTTAGTCGTGGATTTGAATTTCCACCCGCACATGTTTATTGAACTCAAAAAAAAAAAAAACAAAACAAAACATGCACCATATGATTATATTTTTAAAAAAAATGGTGAAAAAGGGATCAAAATCCATTGATGAATGGAATTGGTACAGGGTCGATAAGCATAGAGGTAATGAAATGTTTGGTTGCTCCATCAACGAATGTGTAACCATCTTCCTCCTTATAAAAGAGGTCTGAGAGCCTTGCAAGATTTAGCACGCGCATAAGGATTGCATTTGAAAACTTGGTAGATTTCATATAGTCTTCGACTATATCTTTCCATGCCTTTACGACTTCATTTTCTAATTCAGCTAAGGCTTCTTCTTCTAATACTCCATATTGTTTCATGTAGCATTCAACTGCAGAGCCAACATCTCCTCTCTCTTGTTCAAACTAACAATAAAACATAGCTAACATTTAAAATGTGTTTTTGAGAAAATGACCAATTTAAATAATAGAGTAATTTATATGTAAGGACTCATTTTTATAATTACAAATATAGCAAAAAAAAGTTTTTTTTTAATAAATTTTAAAATTTTACTATTAGTGTCATCTTTTACATGATTATTGAATAGATTGTAATCCGTTTTTTAACATATCATCAATAATTTGTAGCATAGTAAATAAGGTATATACTACCATCACAAACGTTTATGATTTGAACCCCAACTCTACAATTATTGAACTCAAAAGAAGAAAAAAAAATTGTTAGAAAATTAACATGTTGAATTTCTGTTGAATCACATCATTTTGATTGTTATGTAATATTTAAAATTAAATAGTGTGTTCATTTGCCAAACCGAGTATAGTTCAATTAGTTAAGACATATAAGTTCGACCAAAAAGTTAGAGGTTCAAACTTTATCATCTATTTGAGCGGGTCAAATTTAACTACTAATTTTGGTTGGTTGAGGGCTTTCTTATGTTTAGATGAGACTATTTGGTGGGAATCAATTGTTGTAGTTTTGTTGGTTTTTACCTAATGATTTTGTTGCTAGGTTTTGGCACTTTTGTGATTGGGTTTCGGCACTTTCCATAGTTGGAGTATTGAGTGTTTTGTTGGTTCGACTTTGTGTAGTTTATCGACTCATTATGTTAAATACATGATAAAAAGGAACTGAAAATTTCCCCTTGTTTAAATTGCTTTGTGTACCTTGTGAGAAGTCATGTCATTCACGAGTCTGCCAATTACTCCAGTTGCTTTCAGAAGGATAGGGTCACTCTCAACCCATTGGAAAGCCTCTTTTGAAGCATCAACGGATCCCATTCCAAGCAATGAAATTGGAACGAAAAGATAATAACAAGTAGAGACGATGGCAACTTTCATGTACTCTTCCATTGTTGCCACATACCCTTCATTAAACCATTTTGCTTCTGCAAAATAAGCTCTACATTGCCTTTTCATCTGTGCCCAAACACCAACAAATTAAGTTAAACCAAAGAGAAGCCTTTTCTTTTTTCTTATTGTGGAAAAAAAAAACTTCAATATTAGATTGATGTCCCTCACCCCTTCTTTTGCATAATGAATAGCATATGGAATGTTGTCCTTGATATCTTGTTCAATCTCCTCATAAACTTTAAGTATAACTTCATAAAAAACTTTCATGTATTCTGGGAGCTTTTCAATGTCATTTATATCCCACCTGAAATTTAATAAAAAATCTAATGTCATTAAGTTACAATATATTTATTTGTTTAGAGAATTTCAATACTTATTATGTACAGATTCAAATATGGATTTTGTTTACAAAATTAAATTAGTAAGCATTATTGATATGAAATGAGTAAAAACAAAACATGAATTTAAACGTTACCTCATACTCAAATATATCACATTAAATAGCTGCTAATAACTTAACATGAAATGAAGGAATGAATAAAATAACATTAAAGCAATTTAAATTTAAAATTAAAGTAACATTATGATTTAAATTTAAAATGTTCAGTGCACGCAGACATCATAGCTAATTCATAATCAATTTAAAAGTGAATTTTAATATTTAATATATTTTCAAAATATTTATAAAATGAGTTACTTTCTCATTCAAAACAATGAATCAATCAAGAGTTAGCAGAGTTAAACCTTTCGATTGCATCTGTGAATAATTGAAGTTCATCAAGTGTAGCATATACATCATACATATCATCCAAAACGGTTGCAAGAGCAATAGTTTTGGCTAATCTTACTCTACCAAGGGAGTATTGGGGTTCATAGTATACTCCTAATGCCCAAATATAGCTCTCCACCGCTCTATCTCGTGCAAAACATAGCTTTTCCATCAAATTCAAATCCTTCCACCACCTATATTTTTCACAAAACAACACATTAAAACTTCCAAAAATAAAGAGAAACAGTCGTTTTTCTTTTTTAATAATTTATTTAATTTTTTATAATTACAATTATTTATTAGCTCTTCCCGGTATTTGTATTTTTATATTCTAAAGAAAAACAAAGTCCATACAACAAGAAGATAGCGACCATACCTAACCTCAAATTAAAAAAATAATAATAAAAAAATAAAAAAATCCAATTAATAGAAGATAACTTATCATTTATTTAAATTTAGGATTAATTAGATAAACTAATTAAAAAAAAATTATATTCGACACATTTATGTGAATCAAAGAATAGAAAAGCAAAAAGCTAAAAATATATATATATATATATTCACCTTGAAACTTCACACAGTTCTTTCTGGTGAAGTTTTTGTACAGTGTTGTAATCCAACTTTGCAAAAGTGAGCAAAGCATTGTTATTGAATGGATCCTTTTCGTAGAGAGAGATAAAGTGTTTGGTCATAAGCCTTGGCAAACCTTTATAGATTGGCCACTTCAAAGCATATTTAGCTTCATCTGCAAAAGGAGAGCTAGAATCCATGGCCATTCCTTCAAGTTTAGTAGTTGAGAAACTCAAAGCTTTATCCAATATATTCTCTCCATTCATTTTCAAGTGGGATGCTTCGTACAAACTTAATATTCCACCTTCATCCTTCACAATTGATTCTTTGAAATCTCCTACTTCATTTGTAAACTTGTTGAATATCTCTATTTCAAATTTACCAAACAAATCATTTTGAAAACTATTACTCTAAAAAGTCATCACAAACTTACTCTGATTCTATAAAAATTGCTTGAGAGACTTACCACATGAAATAAAGTAACCTTGTTGTCTGAGCAACCGAAACCTAAGGGCAGTATAGTAAATACCTTCATCATCGTTAAGATTGGAAGGCTTTTGCATGTGCTTTAGGGATTCGTTAATTTCCACTTCAAAGTGATAGGATAAACCTAAGCGCTGGATTGAATCAATCAAGCTTAGTTTTTCTGAAGACTTTCCAGCAGCCATAAATATGCTTTTTACTTCTTCTTTTAGCTTTCGAAGCTGTTTCTTGCCTTTGTTGTCTTCTTCTTGATTCTTCATAATGTGTTCCTACAAGAGACATTATTTATCATAATGTAGACCACAAAATCCAATAATACTATGCACTTTTGATTAATAGATATAAAAAATAATGGAAAGAATAATTTTGGAAGCATAGATATGATAATATTATCATTTCTATTTTAACCTTTGAAACAAAAATATATGTATTTAGAAATGAACAATAATACTTCCGTACTGAGTTGGCAGTAGAAACCTGCTACCCACCACCATATTAAAATGTTGAAAAACCTTATTCCATAACAGAATTAATGTATTATAAAAACTGTAAATAAATAACTTCTATCGTGTGTGGTGGTAAACATGATGTATGGTGTTCCAGATTTCCTGATTTCGAGCTAGAGAATGAGCAGTTTTACTTTAAAAAAAAAAACAAAAAAACTGTAATAAATTTTTATCTTTTTTTTCAAATATAGCATAAATATGACTTTTTTTAGAGTATTTTACATCATATGTTGGTTTGACTTTGATTTGGATTATAGATTTATTTTTTAAATTATAAACTTTTTTCTATATTTAATAATTCATATTTATTTTATGTTATTTATGTTATGTTATAATTTTATTATTTTTTTTCTTGCATATCTCTTCTCTCCTCCTTTCTGTATCTCTCTTTTATTTGTAGAAGATTTAATGCTCAGTAGCAGAAATTTCCTGCAGTTTATGATTTGAAAAGGTTGTTTGTGTTGTGAAAAGAATGTTTTGTTTCAAAATTTTCAAAACTTTAATGAAGTTGCTAATTTGTTTTCGATATAATTTTCATATAAAATATATAAAAAAATTGAAATGCGTGAAAAATATATTTTTATCCAATTATAAATAACTTTCAAACTAATCGTTAGGTAAAAATGCTTTTAAATATTTTGAAAGCACTAAGGTTATATTGTTTTTCTTTATAAAATT
>JAOANK020434407.1:0-26181 GCA_026257165.2 Telfairia occidentalis | reverse complement strand
CCCCTTGTTCAAGACCTGGAATCAGCCCTTAAGGGAACAACCTCTCTACTATCCCTAAAGTAGGGTAGGAGTGAATTTCGTCTTGCAGAACTATGTCTCTAGCTATCAACCCGATCTTACCCCTAAAATGGGAGGCATATTGAGCAGGCGCATACACACCCAACATTGAGCTCGCTCGCGTGGCTCGACACTGGCTACCACGGCTCCCTTGCACATGAAAATGAGAAGCCGCAAAAATCATTAGTTAGAAAAGGAAACTACGCGAACAATGACCAAATAAGAGTAACTGTTTACTTACCCAAGCAGCATTGTTCATGATCTGCTAAGGAGCCGACTTGTGTTTTGCAGGTTGGAAGCAATCCAACCTGATGCACGTCCGATGAGGGATCAGACGGCATTCCTGACGGTTACCTCCACTTCGGATGCATGAAAGGAAGTAAGAAGAGGGGCTCCAAAATACATGGATGCCTCCGCCATAGGTCGTCCTAGAGCGTCCGAGTCGGATGATAGGTTCTTCACGACAGGTGGTTGAGAGTCGCCTCCTAAACTTGTCGAGGATCTCGAACCTCAGCTGGACCATCAGCAGGGTGCTCGGCACCAGTTTCTAGCGGAGCCTCAATAGGAACAGGCTGCAGCGAAACAAGGGCGGCAGACACGCGAGGTGGGGATTCGGTCCTAACTCACTGGTTTGATGGACCGGCGCCATCAGCAGCTCGGAGGCACTTCTCGCGCTGCTTCCGGTGGAAGGAAGAAAGTCCGACAAACATCTTGTCTGCAAAGGGACAGGTCGGTTAGATGATCACAACAAAGTAAGTATGTATATATATAAGCCAAAAGAAGTAAAAGATTACCCTGGACTTGGGGAAGGTGCAAACCGAGCTCGTTATATTGCTCCTCACTCAACAGCACGTCACTATGGCAGAGTTTGGGGTCGATCTTGGATGCGACCTTGACTATTAGGCGAAAAGCCTTGTTGAGAGGTTTGGACTCTCGAGCAAAACTGAAAAAAGAAGATAAGAGTGTAAGAAATAAACGTATTTGTACCTCCCGGCCAAGCTTGAGGGAGAAGTACTCACTGGGCACCCTGAACTCAACGAGACCTCGCAGATCGACTCTCCGTCGACGTTAAGGGCAAGCCACTCTCTAGAGGCAAAGAGCCATTGGTCCTTCCAATTCTTGATCGAGGTGGGACCGCCAACCTTAAAATCAATATTAGAGCGGATGGCTGCATAATAGCAACCTCGGGCGCCGAGGTGGTTCTTTATGGAGAAAACACTAAGGGCTTGGTCGACCTCAAGCTCGTCCTTGCCGAAGAGCCTCCACAGAGCATAACAACCCAGCAACGTCCTCCCTGCATTAAGGGTGAGCTGGGCAGGGGCTAGGCCAGCCCTAGCTAAGAACAGTTGGACGAAAGGATGGAGGGGAAACCAAACACCCCTCGCAAACATCTGGGGATAAAGGGAGACACACCAAGGGGTGGATTCTCCAACATCTCTCCGGGGACAAACAACCTAATCTCTACGTTGTCAGGGATGAAATATCTCTCCGTCAAGCTAACCATCAACCCCAACAATAACCGAGACGAGCATCTCTGGGGAACCGACAAAAGTTGAGTTGTCTCACCTCGGCCAGAGGTAGAGGCTTCAGGAGTCCCAGGCTCGGACTGTAGTCTACAACTAGACACAATGCTATCTAAGTCGCTAGACATGCCGATAAGGTGAATGGCGAAGAAAAAAGGAGAACTGACCTAAAGCCTATAGCGAATCTGGGAGGACAGATCGAGAGCCTTGAGGTAGATGCCTCAACTAAAGTGGGCAAGCGCCTTTTATAGCCGCGGTAGCGTCGCTTCTCTAACAAGCACAATCATAACCGTTGCCCCAAGAATCGAAGCGTCGTTCCAACCAATGGACCAGACTCTTCGTACGCCCAAAGGCAGTTACTGCCGAGGTCGGCTTCAGCAAATAGTAACCGAAGTAAGGGGTCGGCTCGCGTGAGCCGCCGACCCCTCCTCCACAAGCCAAATCAATTCTACTCCACATTCACCTTTAGCTCAGCGAACATGGAGTGGGGGCCAATGATGAGGGTTAGAATCACCGAAACACATGGGCGAACCCGGAAGCACCACGTGTACAAGTACACCTCGGTCCTAGCAGAGGTGAAACGTAACACCTAGGTTCGGTTAAGGTGGGACGAGCTCGAGACGTGGAGTAAATCGTAAAATCGCTCCAGGTTGGACGCGAAGGGAGAAAATCACTCCTCCCATCACTCCACCCCTAATCAGCCACGGATCATTGCTGATCGGAAGGACTACACCGCAAAGGACTCCCGCCCGCTCGAGTATAAATATCCAAGGAAGTAACATTGATAGGTACGCACTAAGATCTAAAAACAATTCATACTTATTGCCTCTGCCTAACTGACTTGAGCGTTGGAGTGTGATATTCACCACCCCACCTCACCTTGTCTTCTCCTTTCAGGTCCAAGGTCATCCACTGCTCAGTCCTCGTCACTAGGCAGAGTTTCTCGTGCATCAACGCATATTTTATTTGATTGTAAGTGATCAAAGAGCCTGTGTAGTATTCCATAATTCCAAAAGCATGCGATCTAGATTTTCGGCCAAGGAATTTTCTGGATCTCTGGAGACATTGGATAAAATTTCTGACATTTAGACGATTTGAAATTAGCAAGTATAAGTCTATTGCTGGCAGTCTGGAAAATGATATTCAATTAATGAAGACTCGATCGAAATCAACTAGATTATGGAATATGTTCAAGAGTTAGACGAATTCAAAATCAACGAAAACTAACACAAAATTTTGAAATCTCCTAAAACAAAGATGTAGTCGCCTTCGACCATGGGTTGGGTGAAATTAAATTCTGATGCTGCATGGCTATCCCAATCACAAAATCTGGTGTTGGCTTTATAATTGGGGATGAGGAAGGAAAGATTAAAGCTGTTGCTGTTATAAATTCTGGATTTGCCCCCAATTCTGTGATCTCAGAACTCGTTGCAATAAGAGAAGGTATGTATGCTGCTAGACATTTGGGCTTTTCACAAGTTATAAATGAATTTGATGCTCTTGAAGTAACTAATCTCTTGAATGACACAAAGTCCACAAAAAATGAAGCTGGATTCATCATTGACGACAATATTTATGAAGCTTGAAATCTGATTGATATCAAATTCATTCATATCAGTCGTTCCCGGAAGACAATTGCTCATACTTTGGCGAAAGTTGCTATTTTAGTCGATTCCTCTCTATTTTGGAAGAGGGGTTTTCCTCTGTGGCTAAAACATTTAGTTGAGGAGGAAGAATTCTATCTAGTTTTGTAATATGTTAAGTAATTCATTTAATAAAACTCATTCTTTTGTTAAAAAAAAAATTAATTAGGTTTACTTTAAATTTAAATTTAACTAAATAATACTTAAATAAATAAATAAACAATTAGTTGATATTATAATTAGGGTTTGTTTAGGTTTAATTTATTTATTTAAGGAGTTTTAAATTTAGTTTAGATTTAATTAACTAATTATTTAAATATATAATTATTTATTTCATTTAATTAGTTAATCAGATTTAATTTATATATTATATATTGTGCTTATTTTAATAATTAATTAGTTTAGATAATTTAATTTGCTAAATATATATTAATTACTTTATTTTTTAATAGAAAATGAGAGATAAACGTTTGGGTATTGTTTTGCATACAAATGATTGTCTGATTGATATTGTAGATGAAATATAATATGACCAACTGCAATGTGAAGGTTTTACTATTTATAGTCGTGTTATATTTGAAAGTTTTGTGGAAATGGTCGGCTTAGATGGGTACAAACCAACTAGAGATAGTGTATAAACACCCTAGTCAAATACTATTAGGACCAACTAGATTCATTACTATCCCAATTTAAAATGATCAGCCATTGAAGTTTATGTTTTCAATTTTATTGCCTATCTCACATATTATAGAATTATATGTGGATGTGGAAAACTTATGCAATATCCCATTAGTGGATGAAACTCCTAGTCAATATCTTGACCCTGAGCTTGAATCTATTGTGCCCTTATGTGATGGTCAATATTAATGAATTATATTTTGAGTGTCATGAACACGATATCCATTTAAACAAATTCCATGACTTGGAAATTAATTTCCTAAATAGTACTATGGAAAGTGATCCTATTATAACACCAGTGACTGTTAAAAATGATCTATTGTATAAGGGGTCAATTTGTCAAAGATACCATTCAACATATTGTGAAATGATTTACCGTTAAGAATCACCAACCCTTTGAAGTTGTTGAGTCAATATTGGCAATATGAACAGTTAGATGTAAATCTTTTCACCTTGATAAGGTCTACCAATAACAGAAACTTCCAAATTTAAAGTCCTTCAATCGAGATCCCAAGAAAAAGAAACAATATCAAGATATCCAAAACAAAAGGCACTTCAAAGTAAAATTTCGTGTTTAAGAAAACATGATGATTGTTCATTAAAAAATGCAAACTAGTCTATGGTTATGTGATCCTAGTCATCGACCACCACGCACGACACATTCCTTACCTGAAAAATGTTAACATAATAGGTTGAGTATCTTAACAAATACCTAGTAAGTGACCCAACCACGTGGTCAGACCTACAAACACACTCATTCATGAAAACTCGTAGTATAAATTTTAGGGACCTATTACTCATTGGCTAACTACAAGAAGAAGGCATTTTAGCGACATAGGAAATGCGTCACAAAAAGTACAAATGCATCGCTAAAATTTTTAGCGACGCATTTAAATTCGTCGCAAAAACCATTGCTAATACCGCGTCGTTTTAGTTTTCACCGTCGAAATTTGGCGCGTTGCTAAAAGCATACTTGCAGCGACGCAGGTGCGTCGCTAAAACACATCTTCAACGATGCTTCTTTCAGCAACGTTTCTCAATGCGTCGCTGAAAAATAGTTTTAGCGACACTTCAAAACATCGCTAAAAGTCTTTTATTAATTAAAAAAATATATATTGTCAAATTTCAATTATATATGCTATAAAAATAAAACTTCAAATAGGCTTTATATTCTTCAAAGTATTATTGTCTTCATGCATTGCTTGCAAACATTCTTATACAATTGAAAATTAAAAATATTATTTCATAATAAAACAAAATAGCAAACTAAATGAAGAAGAAATCAATCATTTCATATACTTGAACAAAAGAAATAAAGATACACGTTCAAAATAGTATCATTAACCAAGCTAGAATCTAGATGTAATTTCCTATTTGTCTAGGTATATCAAGATCTAAAATTTCTACAAAATAAGTATAACACTATCACATATCTACCCAAAGAGCAACAAAAAAAAGCCTCTATTTTGAGCTCTAGATTTGAGTTGCAACTCTTCCTCAACTCCCATAAGAGCTTGACCTCTCTTTTGAGCTCTTGAACAACAAGCATAGTTCTCCATCCTGCCAAATCACCAAGCAATAAACGATAAATGATTATATCAAAACACAATTTACAAAACTAAATGAACAATGGAGGAACATATAAGTAGGCAAAATCATTAACAAATAAACTAAAAAGCCAACCTAGTGAACCTACTAAATGAACATGTAGCGCATAGATACTACCTACTAAAACTTCGTGAACAAATGAGCAATAACTTAATGAAATTAAACTCAACGATACATAAAGAAACTAAAAACTCAACCTATTGAACCTACCAAATGAACATGATTTCATATAAAGAAACCTATAAAAGAATACAAACATAACGTATAAACTCTAAATAATCATACAAACATAACCTACTAAAATGAACATATTATAACACTTCAAATTCTAGCTAAACAAAATAATAGTAAATTATCCCAAAAGTTTATTAAATTATCCCATCCCACCTTGCCGAAATACACCTCTCTTTTATGGTTTTCTTTTGTTTCTTTCTTCAAGAAACTCCATTACTGGTAATTTATTTTTATTTTTAAATTTAATTTTAAACAATGTCTCTTATTCGAAAAGTTTGATCATTGCAGGCCAATGTATAACTCTCTAGGACTCTATTTCTTTCCCCTTTCATAAAAATGTGTGATTCATGCATGCATTTAATTTCACTACGGAGGAAGCGAGGAAAAAAAATGTAAAAAAAAATAAAATTGAAATGCACCTCTCTCATACCTTCGTCTACAGTCCTCACTAGCTGGTGGAGTTTTCTCACTCGAAGCCTCGCACATGACTCAAGACAGCACTTTATAAAGAAATTCTCAGTAAATAAATGTTATACACCTACTGTGAAGTTGGTATAAATCAATCCTCTTTCAGAAAAATTATGCCTATTGCACAGTGGAGGAAAATTTGAAATAGGTTCCTACCATACAGAAGGCAAGTGCTCCACCAAAAAACATCAGCAAGAAACTCCGAATTACATGCCATATGCTGTTAAAATATCCATTATTGGTAAATTCATTCCACGGATCCAAACCAAGGGATAGAATCAAAGTCATAATGGCCATCACTGGTGTCACATAACAAATCAAGGTGATAGGATTTTTCAAACCTGAAATGAATGGAACCATCTTGTTATATTTAAATCAGCACCACTTTGGTTTAAATAAAATTAAATCTAAATGAAACATCTAAGAGTTGGAAAGGAAAAAGTTAATTTCAAAATACGGCTGGTAGAAAGAAAAAGGATTGTTTCAAATAGTTACTAACTGATCCTAGTGTGTAAAAAACTTACCTACCGATGCAGCGTTGCCTGAAAATGGTGGAGAGGAGAGCGCGAGTGCGAGGGAGAGGGAGATGATGTTGATGTTGGCGAAGGAGATTGAGAAAGAGAGAGGGAGAGGGAAAGAGAGATGAGGGCGGCTCTGTGAGGAAAGAGGCGAGGATTGAAAAAAGAAAAGGGGTAGGACTTTTGTTGGGTGCCCTAAGTAAAACACTTTTAGCGATGCATATATCTGCGTCGGTGAAAGTTTTTTCTAGTGACGTGTCTTTATACGTCACTGAAAGTCTTATTCAACGATGTTTTCCTGGTGTCGCTGAAAAGTTCAGATTTTTACCAACGCGTTTATGTGTCGCTAAAACTTTTCAACGGTGCTTCTATTATTTTCATCGCTAAAAGTTGCATAATTAGCGATGATTTGATTGAGTGTAGCTAAAAAGCACATTCAACGACGTTTTTTATTAATCGTTGGTAAAAACTTGTCGCTGAATCACCTTTTTTTTGTAGATGTACTTCGCATGGTAGATAAACAACAGCCTTTAACCCACCATGGTGTCGTCTCGCTTTGGGTACAAGTATGGGCCCTCGAAATAATTTGGGGGAATCTGACTGTATCTGATGCTAGATGACACTCATTTAGCATAACTGAATCCCACCAACATCGACCCTTTAGGTGTGGGAGGTAGTTTTCATCCCCTTAATAAAACATGGTTCTATGAATCATGTAAGGTTCCACATACATACGACATGAATTCTTAACATTATACATCATGTATGTCGTATCATATTATTTAGTATCATCACATCATATATCAACAAATAATTCACAAGCATGCTAACACATGAATAGAACATCACATAACACGTCGAGGTCATTCTAGGAGATATGCCACATCACTTATCACATGTTACTATCACATATATGGCATATTACATTGTTCAATTAGATATCCTATGCATTGATATATACATAAACAAACGTCATCCACCCTAAAGCCCTTAACGGGTCCGTAAGTGGAGTCACTTACCTCTAATGAGTCCTAAACTTCTTTTACAAGTCAGTCAAAGGATCACACGGTCAACCTAAAGTCAAACATGGAATTTACTTTAGAAAATCATCTTAAAACTAATTTTGAACGAGTTTTGAGGCAACATCTAAGGACAATACACTAAGGGAACCTTACTGTTTAGAAACACCAAGCCCACATGCCGCCATGCACGCCGCTACTGCCGCCACGTGCTAGCGATTTTCGAGTACGCACCCTCAAATTTGAAACTTTAGGTCATTACGATTCCAATGCCACCAACCACACACCAATTCGACCTCACACCTACCTACACGTGCGGCCTGAAGTCAGCAGTGTAGATCACTGGCCACTGCAGACATCCCCTTTTTTCCTCACGTGAGAGCACACCCCAGCTTCATTCGACGTCTCGTTTCCACCAACGTATATATTCGGTCACTGGAATCCTTTTCCACCTTTCGTTGTACTGAAAAACCTACTTTTTGACCGGAAAAGAGGAAAAAAACATGGTTAAGGCTCGTACGGAGAAAAAAAGGAAAGAAAAACACCTACTAAAGCTCTTAACTTCCAGATTTGAAGATCCTCACTTTCTTTAGCCGCCCACTATCAAATGTGAGACAAAAGTGCTTGATTCGGGATGAAAACGATTAGAAAAAGGCTCTAAAATGCAAGAGATCACCTATCCGAGTTTCTATCGACGATCCCGAGCACCAAACTAGATCTGAACCACTGCTAATTGCTGTTGCTAGAGGCAGTATGGTAGAGAAGAAGGAGAGCTCGAGAGAGGGAGGGAGGCGTGAGAGATGTTGAGATTTTTCTCTATTTTTTTTCTTTTGGCAAAATAAAAGAGAGGTGGCTAGGGCTTCAACCTCAGCCTTAAATATCGCTTTCCCCTCACCCTAACCCTACTCTATCATAGGCTATTTACAAAAATGTCATCGACCTTAATTTTTTATTTTTTTTTAATTTTCACTTTGTTCCATAAAACCAAAAATAAAAACTACTTAATTCATTCTTCAAACATAACCCAAATAATGTTCGAATGAAATAGGTGCAAAATCACAAAATGTTTATCCCTATTTTAAATTAATTAACCAAAAAAAAAAAAACTTACGGAATCTTACATCTCACCCACATTAAGAACTTTCGTCCTCGAAAGTTGCTACTCTTGAAACAATTCTGGGTAATTTATTTTCATCTCCTCTTCTCGTTCCCAAGTAGCCTCTTCTATCTGGTGGTTCTTCCAAAAGACTTTCACCAAAGCTATCTCTCGATTACAAAGAGCTTTTACTTCTCTGTCCAGAATTCGAATAGGCTTCTCGTCATAGGTCAAACTCCCACTTACATGCAAAGGCTCATAGTCAATCACATGAGATGGATCTGCGAGATACTTCCTTAACATGGAGACATGGAACACATTGTGAACTACTAAAAGAGAAGGCGGTAGAGCTATCCGATAAGCCACTGGGCCAATACGCTCCAGTATCTCAAATGGCCCAATGAAATTTGGAATAAGCTTCCCTTTCTTTCTGAACTTGAGAACTTCTTTAGTAGGGGCGACTCGTAAGAAAACTCGATCCCCTACCATGAATTCCAAGTCTCTACGTCTCGTATCAACAAAACTCTTTTGCCTACTTTGCGCTGTTTGCATTCTCGCTGTAATTTTCGTTATAACCTCGTTGGTGAGCTGCAACAACTCTGCTCCCAACAACTTGTGCTCGCCCACTACATCCCAATAAACTGGAGACCTGCATTTCTTGCCATATAGAGTCGCGAACGGCGACATACCGATCGTTGCTTAAAAACTGTTATTGTACGCGAACTCTATCAAATGTAGGTGTGCATCCCAACTACCAGTGAAATCTAACGCACATGCTCACAGCATATCTTCCAACGTTTGGTTCAAACGCTCTGTCTGACCATCAGTCTATGGGTGAAAAGCTGTACTGAAATCTAACTGAGTGCCTAAAGCTTTCTGTAATTTCTACCAAAAGGTGGATGTAAAACGAGGATGTCTATCAGAAACAATAGAAACAGGCACCGCATGCAATCTGGCAATTTCCTCTAGATACAACTGCGCCCACCTTTCCCTAGAGTAAGTAGACTTTCCCGTAAGAAAGTGAGCTGATTTGGTCAACTTATCAATGATGACCCAAATCACTGTATTACCCTTTGCTGTTCTGTGTAATCCAGTAATGAAATCCATAGAAATGTGCTCCCATTTTCACTCTAGCACACTTAAGGGTTGCAATAGTTCTGTTGGTTTCAGCCTTGCTACCTTCACTTGTTGGCACACCGAACACTTACTGATGAAATTTGCCACATCTCGCTTCATATTATTCTACGAGTAGTGTTGCTTCAAGTCTTGATACATCTTTGTATTGCCAGAATGTATTGAAAGCGGGGAGTTATGAGCTTCGGCCATCAACTCACTCCTAAGATAACCCTCCTTAGGTACACATAACTGTCTCTGAAACAATAGTCCAAAATCCAAATATACCAAAAACTCATCTGCCTGTCCAGACTACAATTGACATAATTTTTCAACAAGTTAAGAATCCTCTTGTTGGGGTTAATAATCTTTTGCCTCAAGCTTGGAGCCATAGTCATCTGAGCAAGTAGTGAGGTAACCTCACCTACCAAAACTGTTATCTCTGCCCATTCCAAATCCTTACATATTTGGGTTTGGGATGTAATCAAAGACGACGTGTGCATAGTCTTCTTGCTCAGAGCATCAACAACTACATTTGCTTTACCCGGATGGTATTGGATCTTGCAATCATAATCTTTCACCAACTCTAACCATCTACTGGTCGAACCCAACAAAGCGTCACCGCAAGTGTACAGGTTAATCACAGTAAAATGGCCTAAAAGACTGAGTATCGTCCACAGGGAATCGTGATATTTAATTTTCCTACCTATTGATTAATCCTTTTGATTTTATCTAGGGATCTCAAGGTCATGCAATGGTAAGATTAAGAAAACAATAAAGAATGCTAGCTAATGGTTGAATAAAATCAGGGGAAAGACGGTTCTAAGGTGTTGGTGTTTTTATCGACCCAATTAAATAGTCAATTAATTATTCGAATGCATTTTCTTTACTTTTTCGCCTAAGCCTAGAATTTTATTAGTTCGGGTTTCCTATCTCGAGCTTAACCACCCTCAATTAATTAGCCTAATTCAAATTCTTGCAATTAGACTAACAATTGGAAAATAAAATATTCATCAACGATCTCATGTGTTCCTCTATCACTCTCGCGCATAAACGAACTCGTGTTCATAATCCAAGGCCTAATTTATCACCCTCTCTCTCAAGCAATATGATAAATGCTAGCACTCAAAAATTAATGGCCACTTAATTGCAAAGTAATTAAAGCTGAACAATGAAAGGCAAGTAGAAAAATTCATGCATTCAATAATAGTCAATAAATTTAATGGGTCTTTAAAATTCCAACACCCTAAAACCCAACAAGTTTAGCTGCTGTACATTATGATTTCAGGCCAGAAAACTCAACAGAAAAACAAGGAAACTAAAAAAGGAAAGGAGAAGAAGACTCTTGGGTGAAATCCATGTCGTTTTCATCGTGGGCACGCTTCATGAGGTGAGAAAATGAGATACCAAGCTCCTCGAGACCTCCCTAACCTTATAGAACAGTGAACCTCAGTAATTTCCATCAAAATCTCTAAAAAATCACACCAGAAACACTCCCCCAACCCTAATCGCGAAATAACGTTTATATACTATCTGCCGACAGCGCTGAGATGCTATAGGATAGTGTCTCGACACTAGTTTGAAGAAATTTGCCAAAACGTGCATTTTGGGGCACGGTAAAAAAAGCATCAGCATCAAGACATTGTGGACAGCATCTCGACGCTGCCCATGTGTGGCAGATGGCGCAGGCGCGCGCGTGTTGGGTAGAGGAGGCGCACGAGCACATAGCGTGGAGGGTAGTGTCGACGGGTAAGGGCAGGTGCGAGCACACGATTGGTGCTTGGGCGTGCAGTTGATGTTGGGGCGCGCAGATGCACGCACGCATTGCGCTTCTGATGCGCGGCCATGGGGCTCCCTTCAACAGCGTCGTGACACTGTTGAGTAGCGTCTCGATGCTGGTCACCTCTAGATCATGATTTTCTAGATTTGGGCATTGAGACGCACAATGATAGCGTCTCAACGCTACCCCTCGGGTATACACTAATTTGGGCCTTGTTTCTTCGTTACTTGGCCGTTTTAGCTCATCTTGGGTCCATTTTTCAACTCGAACCGACCCAGATCTTTATTTTTGCCTTGAAATGCTCGGTTCCTACAAAATCACCAATAAATGCATCAAAGTACACATAAAATCCCACAGAACCTCTATAATTTAGGCACTAAAATAGCACTTTTTATAGTATTATCAACTACCCCAAACTTAGAGTTTTGTTAGTCTCGAGCAAAATTAAAATCCAGACAAAAAATAGATCTTCAATGCTTGCATGATTAAAACTCCTAACTCAATGCTTAATGACACGTAAAGAGCACAAAAAGAGAAATGTTCTAGTATATTCTATTAGCAAGAAAACCGAACGCCAAATCTTATCCTTCCTTGTGTGTGTGTGTGCAAGTCCTTCCCAGTCGAGTCCCTACAAGCTTGAGATGCTTTTAATAAAATTTTACCTAAGATGCTCTTACTCTGAAACTAAGTTAATGTCAAATGTGTAGATCTAACTTAAGTGAGCTTTTTCTTTCTTTTTCTTACTTCTCTTTTTCTTTTCAATCAAATTTTCTTCTTTTCTTTTATTTTTCTTTTCTTTTTGCTGGAAGGAAAAGTTGTATCACCTTCGTTCCGAATTACCCCCACTTTCTAGGCACTTAGTATCTAACTACAAGCAATCTGTCTATCTTAGGACAACACTCGCTCTCCTTAAATGCTTTTAGGCACAACAGGAAAGGCAGAGTGACCTCTTTAGATTGGATATCAAGCACAACACTTTTTCTTTTCTATATATATATATATTTTTTTTTTTACAGGAAAAGCTACTTAACTTAGAACTCACTCTCCAATAACCAGTCCATTTTAAAGCATCCTAACTTCAACCTCATTAACAACACCCTAAACTTTCAAAACTCTAAACAAGGGACTACGTGCTCAGAAACAAGGAATTCAAAGAGGGATTTCAGACATAACTCGCATCAAGTATGCATACTAATCTCCTTATTTCAACCCACATACATGTCATAGCAAATCATAGAAACTCATAGTTCTCAGCATGCAAGAATCGAAAGTTCTAGATTAAGGCACACAGGTTAAGCGAATAATCAATCACAGCAACCAATCAAATCGAAAAATTTATCCACAAATTCAACATCATCCTTAAATCACCACAAAGCATCCATAGTTATTAGGAGTTCAATTTAGCACAGAACAGAAATCTAGCCTAACAGCACACAGTACTCAAAACACCCCCACCCGAAACGTAAAAGGATGCATTGTCCTTAATGTATGAACAAAACAAGACAAAGCAAAGAAAGGAATCGATACTAGCTTGGAGTAAAGGAAGGTTCACTATGCGACAGGCTCGTGGAGTGAGTAAGATCGTGCTATGGATCCTGAAAAAGAGGGAAGATTTGTGCAAAATTTGTGAGATCTGGGCAAACAACATGTAACAATACTAACTTAACAAAGCAGAAAACAAAATTGCTTGCGTTGCCTCCCAAGAAGCGCTTGGTTTAATGTCTCTAGCAAGACCAATTCTCAGCTCAAGAGGACTCATTCAGAAAAATGTCCTCCAACTTTCGCTCCTCATCTGCATGACAGGGCTTCACCAGCTGCCCGTTCACTTTGAAGGTCGATCCATCCCCAGATTGTAGTTCGACAGCTCCATAAGGAAATACTTTCTTGATTACGAAGGGGCCCGACCAATGAGACTTCAGCTTCCCTGGAAATAAATGCAAACGTGAGTTAAACAATAAAACTTTTTGACCAGGGAGGAAGGACCTATGAAGTATGTGCTGATCGTGCCATTTCACATTCTGCTTCTTATACAACTTAACATTCTCGTACGCTCGGCTCCTGAACTCCTCGTGCTTGTTTAGCTGCAACAATCTATGCTCACCCACTTTCTGGAGGTCCAAGTTCAACTTCCTAATGGCCCAAGAAGCTCGATGCTCAAGCTCCACCAGCAGGTGACATGCATTTCCAAACACCAGATTGTACAGTGAAGTGCCAATAGGTGTTTTGAAAGAGGTCTTGTATGCCTAGAGAGCATCGTCCAGCTTGAGGGACTAGTCCTTTCTACTTGTCTTAATAGTCTTCTCCAGAATATGTTTGATCTCCCTGTTAGATATTTCAGCAAGTCTATTAGTTTGGGGGTGATATGCCAAAGATACTCTATGCTTAACCCCATACTTAGCTAACAGAGATTCAAACATCTTATTGCAAAAGTGCAACCCTTCATTACTAATTAATGCCAGTGGTGTGCCAAAACATGTGAAAATATTTTGATGTATGAATTTTAAAACCACACGTGCATCATTCTTTCTAGTGGCCACTGCCTATACCCATTTAGACACATAGTCTACAGTAACAAGAATATATACATGACCATCAAAAGGAGGAAAAGGTCCCATAAAATCTAAACCCTAAACATCTAACAACTCAACCTCCAAAATGGGATTAGCAGGCATCTAATGGAGTCTAGAAATGTTACCTGTACGTTGGCACCAATCGCACATTCCACAAGTATAATAGTCTTTAAAGAGCGAGGGTCAATAGAACCCACACTGTACCTGGCCTCCATATGGTGAAGAATGACACTGGGCTATAATTGATGCAATCTCCTCGATGGTCATACATCGCCTGATAACATGGTCAGAACATATTTTGAATAAAAGTGGGTCATCCCAAAGATAGAAGCGTACCTCATGCAGAAATTGTTTTCTCTGTTGGGTGCTGAGACCAAGTCGTAGTATTCTAGTAGCAAGATAATTCACATAATCATTACACCAAGGAACATTAGTACTAACCTGATAAAACCTTTCATCAGAAAAGTCCTTGGTAATAGGAAGGCTTTGTTGCATGGTTCCATCCTCTATCCTAGAGAGGTGGTTAGCTACCATGTTCTCACAACCCTTTTAATATTTAATTACAAAATCAAATTCCTGCAAAAGAAGCATTCAACGAATCAATCTAAGTTTTACATCCTTCTTATTAAGTAGAAATTTCAAAGAAGCATGATCAGTGTGAACAATGACTTTCGATTGTAGCAAATAGGGCCTAAACTTATCAAAAGTGAAAACAACAGGTAGCATCTCTTTTTCAGTAGTAGTAAAGTTTTGTCAAGCACTATGAATAGTTTTACTAGCATAGTATATAGCCCTAAATAGCTTATCACGTCTCTTTCCTAGAACAACACCTAATGTAAAGTCACTTGCATCACACATCAGCTCAAAGGGTTCATTCCAATCAGACACAACAATTATAGGAGCAGAAATCAATTTTTCCTTCAAAACACAAAAACAACTAGACATCCATCATCAAATAAAAACACAGAGTCTTTTTCCAACAAATTACAGAGGGGTTTAGTAATTTTCGAAAAGTCCTTAATGAAGCGTCGATAAAACCCCACATGCCACAAGAAACTCTGGACTCCCTTCACATTTCCTGGAGGTGGCAACTTCTCGATCACATAAATCTTGGCTCGATCTACCTCCAATCCTCATGCTGAAACCTTATGGCCTAGGACAATCCCTTCCTTAACCATAAACTGGCATTTCTCTTAGTTGAGGACAAGGTTGGTGTCTTGGCAACGTAGAAAAACACAAGAAAGGTTAGCTAAGAAAATTTCAAAGGCAGAGCCAAATACCGAGAAGTCATCCATGAAGACCTCCGTAATATCCTCGTTGAAGTCATGGAAGATCACCATCATGCACTGCTGAAAGGTCGCCTATGCATTACACAATCCGTAGGGCATTCTCTTGAAAGCATATGTCCCGTAGGGACACGTGAATGTGGTCTTCTCCTAGTCCTCCAGTGCAATAGAAATTTGGTTATAACCTGAAAAACCATCAAGAAAGCAATCATAGGGATATCCAGCAAGTCTGTCGAGCATTTGATCAATAAAAAGAAGTGGAAAATGATCTTTCCTAGTAGCCTTATTCAACTTCTTATAATCAATACACACACGCCACCCTCTTACAGTTCTAGTGGGGATACACTCATCATGCTCATTTTTTAAAACAGTCACGCCCCCTTCTTAGGCACTACCTGAACAGGACTCACCCATGCACTATCAGAAATGGCATAGATAATCCTTGCATTCAACAGTTTAAGTACCTTAGCCTTAACTACATTCTTCATAACAGGGTTCAACTTCCTCTAATGCTTAACAGATGGCCTATATGAGTTCTCCATGAGAATCTTATGCATGACTATAGAAAGACATATACCCTTAAGATCACTAATTGACCATCTTATAGCAAATTTATGTGCATGCAAGACCTCTAACAATCTATCCTTCTCTACTTTAGTCAATCATTCGAAATACTTAGAGGAAAAGTAGAGGATTCACCTAGATATGCATATCTAAGATGGTCAGGCGACAAATTCATTTCAACAGCAGGAGGTTTATCAGACTCATAAGCATGGATATATTCTACATGTAAATGCTCATGCTCAACAGGGCAAGTAGATAGTTCATCAAAAGATTTAGGCTCATCAAAAATATCCAGCATGCTCATATCATCACAACCAATATCTAGAATATTCACATCATCACAATCAACATCCAACATGCTTTTCTCATCAATCTCAACAGAAAACAACATAAAAGATCTCAATTCAACAATGGTAGAATCTACAACATCTATCCTATTACAAGTACGTACCTCGTCCGGATATTGTATTGATCGATAGATGTTGAAGATTACCTCTTTCTCGTCTACCCTTAGGGTGAGTTTACCTTGCTGAACATCAATGAGGGCCCTTTCTGTGGCTATGAATGTTCATCCAAGAATGATGGGCACCTCGGTGTCTTCTTCCAAGTCCAACACAATAAAATCTGCAGGATAAATAAACTTATCGACTTTAACCAACACATCTTCAATAATACTTTTAGAAAAGGTTAAAGAATGGTCTACAAGCTGCAGAGAGATGGTGGTCGAATGTATCAATCCCAAGTTTAATTTTCTGAACAAAGACAGAGCCATTAGATTAATCGATGGACCTAAATCACATAGTGCACGTGCAACAGAAATGTTACCAATGGTACAAGGGATTGTAAAACTCTCTGGATCCTTAAGTTTCTCTGGTAACTTCCTCTGAATAATTGCACTGCACTCCTCTAACAGGCTGACTTTCTCAAACTACCCAAACTTTTTCTTCTTGGATAGCACATCCTTCATGAATTTTACATAATTCGACATTTATTTCAATGCATTTGCAAAAGGGATGTTAATGTGCAATTTCTTAAAGATATCCAAGAATTTAGTAAATTGGCATCATCTTTCTTTTTCTGAAAACATTGAGGATAGAGAATGTGATTAGGAATAATAGGAATAATAGACGTAGGTTTAGAATACTTCCCTGAACTGTAGGGCACTCTCTCAGATTTCTCCTCAGCTTCTTCTCAACTCCTTCTTTCAGCTCATTTTTCTGCTCTCCATTTCCACTCTCATCTTCCTTTGTAGCTGGGGCGAACTCTGCTCTTGGGTTGGGTTCGGCCAGGGACTTACCACTACGCAGTGTGATAGCTTTACTGTGCTCCTTAGGGTTTACCTCTGTATTACTTGGAAACTTACCCTTTTGCATGGTGTTCAATGTAGTGGCAATCAGGCCTACCTGTACCTCGAGGTTCTTCAAGGCCTTTTCTTGACTCTCCACCTTGTTTTCCAAGGCTACCATCTTGTTCCGGGACTCAGTAATAGTATCTCCTTAAGAGAAGGATCGTCTGACTGCTGCTGGAAAGATGACGAAGCAAATCTTAGGGGTTCCTACAAAAGATTTTTTGTGTTAGCATACGAAAAATTCTCATGGTTTCGCAAACTTGGGTGGTAATGAGTCGCAACTGAGACTGTGGAGAGTGAAACTAATTCTGCAAGGGGGCTCGCTGTTGATATCCAAAATTTCTGTTAATATAATGGGATTGTTCTATCTCTTGCCCATGGTTCATTCGATAAGCATTGCCCGCCGCCAAATAAGCTATGAATTGGGTGTTACCTGGCATTGCAAGATTATTCAAAGTGTTAGTTAGCGAAGCCATTTAAGCCTTAAGGGAACTTACCTCATCAAGCTCATATGTCCCCACTGTCTTCTTTGTAGTCCTCTCTGATGGCCAATTGTAGCTCGTGGTGGTCATATCTTCCAACAAAGCTTGAGCAACTCCTGGGGCCTTGGAGAAAATTGATCCTCCAACAGCTGCATCCACAATCGACTTGTTAGTACTCGATAAACCATTATAGAAAAATTGTTCTTGAAGCCAATCGCGATATCCATGCTTAGGGCATTTTCTTAGCAACTCTTTGAATCTCTAATGGGACTCATACAACTGCTCATTATCAGCTTGTGTAAAGTTGTTGATCTCGTTCTTCAATCGCTGGGTTTTTGTTGGTGGGAAGAATTTATTCAGGATGGCTTGGGCAAGCTCATCCCATGTCGAGATGTTGTCTGCTGGTAGGGTCTCCAACCAATGTTTCGCTTTATCCTATAGAGAAAAAGGAAACAGACGTAAGCGATTAGAATCATTAGGTACCCTATTCAATTTAATTATACTGCAGATATCGAGGAATGAACGAATGTACTTATGTGGGTCATTGCAATAGAGCCCCGAAAAGCACAATCCCGAGCCATTTAGATCAATTCCAGCTTTAATTCAAAGTTGGCGGCATTTATTGGTCTATGCACGATCTCTACCTGAGCATTCAAGACTGTATGCTGAAAATAGTCTTGGATAGTCTGTGGGTCCTTCTTACTCTGCCATTTGCTCGAGTACTTCCCTTCACTCTCTTCGATTCCTCCTACAGGTTTGGTCGATCTCTGGATCAAAAGAAATAGGGTCAGTGCCTCGAGTATGTGGCATACACCAAAAATAACACAAAATAAGAAAAATGAAAGAAAAATTGCATACGAATACACCCTAAATTAAGATCTACTCGAACGCCTCAATAATAAGAAAATTTAAAATACGTCGATTCCTCAGCAATGGAGCCAAAAACTTGATCGCACCCAACAAAGCGTCATCGCAAGTGTATTGGTCAATCATAGTAAAACAGCCTAAAAGATTGAGTATCGTCCATAAGGAATCGTGATATTTAATTTTCCTACTTATTGATTAATCCTTTTGATTTTATCTAGGAATCTCAAGATCATGGAATGGTAAGATTAGGAAAACAATAAAGAATGCTAGTTAATGGGTGAATAAAATCAAGGGAAAGGCAGTTCTAGGGTGTTGGTGTTTTTATCGACGGAATTAAATAGTCAATTAATTATTGGAATGCATTTTCTTTACTTTTTTGCCTAAGCCTAGAACTTCATTAGTTCGGGTTTCTTCTCTCGAGCTCAACTGCCCTCAATTAACTAGCCGAATTCAAATTCTTGCAATTAGACTAACAATTAGAAAATAAAATATTCATCTATGACCTCACGTGTTCCCCTATCACTCTCGTGCATAAAAGAACTCGTGTTCACAATCCAGGGCCTAATTTATCACCCTCTCTCTCAAGCAAGATGATAAATGCTAGCACTCAATAATTAATAGCCACTTAATTGCAAAGTAATTAAAGCTGGAAAATGAAAGGCAAGCTGAAAAATTAATGCATTCCATAATAAATCAACAAATTTAATGGGCCTTTAAAATCCCAACACCCTAAAACTCAACAAGTTTAGGTGTTGTACATTTTGATTTCAACCCAGAAAACTCAACAAAAAAACAAGGAAATTGAAAAGGAAATGGAGAAGAAGACTCCCGGTTGAAATCCACGTTGTTTCTGCTGTGGGCACACTTGCTCAAGTGAGAAAATCCAATACCGAGCTCCCCGAGACCTCCCTAACCTTCCCGAACAGTAAACCTCAGTAATTTCCATAAAAAACTCTCAAAAATCGCACCAAAAATCTCTCCTCCAGCCCTAATCGTGAAATAACGTTTATATACTATTTGCCGATAGCGTCTCGATGCTAGTTCGAAGAAATTTCCCAAATCTAGCGTTTTAGGGCGTGGTCAGAAAAAGCAGCAGTGTCGAGACGTTGTGGACTGCATCTCGACGCTGCCCATATGCAGCAGATGGCGCAGGCATGCGTGTTGGGTAGAGGATGTGCTCACACAGCATCGAGGGGTAGAGGCGGGTGCGCGCGCGCAGTTGGTGATGGGGGGCGTGGATGCACTCGCTACGCGTGCGGCTTTGCTGCCATGGGGCTCCCTTCAACAACGTGGCGATGCTGTTGAGCAGCGTCTCGACGCTGGTCACCTCCAGATCATGATTTTCCAGAGGTTGTCTTTGAGACGTCCAATGATAGCGTCTCAATGCTGCCCCCTAGGTATGCACTAATTTGTGCCCCGTTTCTTTGTTACTTGGCCATTTTAGCTCATCTTGGGCCCATTTTTCAATCTGAACCGATATTAATCTTTCTTTTTGCCTTGAAATGCTCGGTTCCTACAAAATCACTAATAAATGCATCAAAGTACACATAAAATCCCACAAACCTCTATAATTTAGGCACTAAAATTGCACTTTTTATAGTGTTAGCATCTACGCTGCCTCATGTTAAGCTCCTTTTGGGTGAAGAAGTACTTCAGACTCTTATGGATAGTAAAAATATGTACTCTCTCCCCATACAGGTAATGCCTCCAAATCTTCAGCACTAAAACCATCGTAGCCAATTCAAGATCATGCACAAGATAGTTACGTTCATATTCCTTAAGCTGTCGAGAGGCATAAGCAATCACCTTACCTATTTGCATCAGAACACAACCCAATCCTAAGAAACTGTCAACTATGGTGTGGTAACCAAACTCTCCTTGAGTTTTTGGAAACTAACTTCATAGTCCTCATTACAAACAAACTTATTTCTCTTTCGAGTCAACTGAGTCAAAAAAATAGCAATACTAGAGAAATTCTGCACAAACTGTCGGCATTTCCCAGCCAGTCCTAAAAAACTTCGCACCTCTTTGACATTAGTCGGGCGAGGCCATTTACTCATTACCTGTATCTTTGTTGGATCAACCGACACTCAATCCTTCGATACAATGTGTCCCAAGAAAGACACCTGTTGTAGCCAAAATTCAAACTTGGAGAACTTGGCATACAACTTATGAGTTCGCAGGGTAGTCAAGACTTTCCTCAGGTGCTCTTCATGCTTACATCTGTCTTGGAGTACACTAAAATATCATTGATAAAAAAAATCACAAAAGTATCTAGGAATTCCTTGAATATGTGATTCATCAATTCCGTAAATGCTATTGGTGCATTGGTTTGGCCAAAAGACATTATAATGAACTCGCAGTGCCCATACCTAGACCAGGACGTCGTTTTAGGAATATCTTCCTCTTTGATTCTCAATTGGTGATATCCAAACCTCAAGTCAATCTTAGAGAAGACTGAAGCCCCATGTAACTGATCAAACAAATCATCAATTTGGGGCAATGGATACTTGTTTTTCACCGTCACTTTATTCAACTCTTGATAGTCAATACACAGTCTTATTGAACCATCTTTCTTCTTCACGAACAATACAGATGCGCCCCACTGTAAAACACTAGGGTGTATAAACCTTTTATCCAACAACTCTTGGATCTGAGTCTTGAGTTACCTCAACTCTGCTGGGACCCTTCTATAAAGAGCTTCGGAAATTGGTGCCATCCCCTGTTCTAGTTCAATGCTGAAGTCTACCTCTTGAGCTGGTGGTAAGCCTAGAAGATCATCAAGAAACACAACCACAAACTCTTTCACGTACTAAGGTCACAGAAAACTCTGGAGTGCTGGTATCAACTAAATTAATCAACCATCCGTAGGTATCTTAATTCACCATTTTTTTCACCTTCAAGACTGAGATCATTTCAGGAACTACTTCAGACTGATACCCTCGAAACTTGAAGCTTGTCTTTCAAGGTGGGTTGAACAACACTTCCTTCTTGAAGCAGTCAATGATGGCATGGTTGGCAGACAACCAATCCATCCCAAAAATTACATCAAAATCGGTCGTGTCAAGAACTAGTAGTGTCACATCTAACAAATATCCTGACACAAAGCCTTATAAGACTTTACCGACTATGTAACTAACAAAACCACCCCTCATGGGGTTCAAACTGACACAATATAATCTAAAGGTTCTATCTCTATTTTAGCCTTATCTACAAAAAATCTAGAAATAAAAGAGAGAGTAGAACTAGAATCAAAAAGTACAAAGGCGTAGTGATCTTATATGAGTAATGTACCTGTCACAGTTGCATTAGGGTTTGCCACTTGTTGCTGTGTGGTTGAAAATGCTTTTCCTTTCTATGTGTCAACTTGGCTTGAGGTTCTAACTGATCCCGAACCAGTAGCATCATTCCTAGGGCAATTGGCAGCGATATGCCCTTCCTTATTGCATCTGAAACATACTCTGGTTCCAGCCATATAGTGACCGTGGTGGTTCTTGCCGCAACTCTTACATAATGGTTAGCTGGACTAGAGTTCAACTGCTTACTGCTCTATTGACTTTGACCCGAACCTTGGCTCATTTTGGTAGGGTAACAGTGCGGTTGAGGAGTAGACCGAACTTGCTCCAACTTCCTCTTCTGTCCTACGAAAGCACTTGGTACGATCGAAACCTAGGACATAGTTTTAGGTCGATATTCAATAACAGAGGCGACCCTCATAGTTGTAGCATAGTCAGTTGGATTTTGGGCTGCCACAGAGCCTTGAATAGCGTCCTTTAGGCCTATGATGAATCTTCCTACACTCTTAGCCTATGTGAAAACCAATTCAGAAGCAAACCTCATCAGTCTAGTAAACTCCCGATCGTACTCTTCCACTATGCCTAAAGGAAAAGTTTGTTGACATTTTTGTAAATAGCCTATGATGGAGTAGGGTTAGGGTGAGGGGAGAGCCATATTTAAGGCTAAGGTTGAAGCCCTAGCCACCCACTCTTTTATTTTTCCAAAAGAAAAAAAAGTAGAAGAAAATCGCTACATCTCTCATGCCTCTCTTCCTCTCTCGAGCTCTCTTTCTTCTCTGTCATAGCACCTCTTGCAGTAGTAGTCCAAATTTGGTTTGGTGCTTGGGATCGTCAATAAAAACTTGGGTAGGTGATCTCTTGCATTTTAGAACCTTTTTCTTATCGTTTTCATCACGAATCAATCTTTTTTCTCTCGTATTTGACAGTGGCTGGCTAAAGACAGTGAGGATCTTCAGATTTGGAAGGTAAGAGCACTAGTAGGTGTTTCATTTTTCAATTTTCTAGTCAAAAAGTTGGTTTTTCGTTGCTACAAAAGGTGGAAAAAGTGCCCAAGGACCGAATCTACACGTTGGTGGAAACAAGAGGTCGAACGAAGTAGGGGTGTGCTCTCATGCACGAAAAAAAGGGGCTATCTGTGGCGGCGAGTGATCTACATGCGTCGACTTCGCGCTGCGCATGTAGGCGCTTGTGAGGTCGGATCGGTGCGTGGTTTGTGCCTTGGAACCGTAGTGACCTAAAGTTTCAGATTTGAGGGTGTACGAGTCGAAAATCGGTGGCGCGTGGCAGCGAGCGAGTTTGGTGTTTCAAAACAGTTAGCTTTCCTTAGTGTATTGTCCCTAGATGTAGCCTCGAAACTCATTCAAAATTAGTTTTAAGATGACTTTCTCAAGTAAATTTCATGTTTGACTTTAGGTTGACCATGTGATCCTTTGACCGACTTGTAAAAGAAGTTTAAGACTCATTAGAGGTAAGTGACTCCACTTATGGACTCGTTAAGGGCTTAGGTTGGATGATGTTTGTTTATGTATATATCAATGCATCTATGAATAGGATATCTAACTGAATAATGTAATATCCAATGTATGTGATAGTAACCTGTGATAAGTGATGTGGCATATCTTCTATAATGACCTCGATGTGTTATGTGATGTTCATTCATGTGTTAGCATACTTGTGAATTGTTTGCTGATATATGATGTGATGATACTGTATAATGTGATACGACGTCCATGATGTATAATGTTAAGAATGCATGTCGTATGTATGTGGGACCTTGCATGATCCATAGAACTATGTTTTATCAAGGGGATGACAAACCTCCCACACCTAAAGGGTCAGTGTTGGGCGGGATTCGGCTATGCTAAATGAGTGTCTTGTAACATCAGATGCAGTCGATGCCCCCAATTATTTCAAGGGCCCACACTTGTACCCAAAGGGAGATGACACCATGGTGGGTTAAAGGCTGTTGTTTATCTAGCATGCGAAGTACAGTATACTGTCAGCCAATGAGTTCTAGATCCCTAAAGTTTATACCATGAGTTTGCATGAATGAGTGTGATTGTAGGTCTAACCCCGTGGGTTGGGTCACTTACTGGGTATTTGTTAAAATAGTTAACCTATTATGTTAACATTTTTCAGGTAACGAACGTGTCATGCGTGGTGGTGGACGACTGGAATCACATGGTCATGGACTAGATTGCATTTTTTAGTGAACTTTCATCATGTTTTCTTATGTTCTTCTTAGACTCGAAATTTTACTTTGAAGTACCTTTTGTTTTGGATATCTTTGATAATGTTTTCTTTTTCTTGGCATCCCGATTAAAGGATTTTAAGTTTTGAAGTTTTTGTTAAGTATTTTATTTCACTATTGAAGTTTGAGCTTAATAGTGTTTATGCATGCATGAAGTAACGGTCCTAAGGTTAGTTCTTAAGTAAGGTGGTGCAAATGGTATTAGAGCAGGACCTCTCCCTGTAGGATGTGGTTTGGGGACAAACCAAGCAGAAGCTTGTGGGCATGAAACACCCGGTAAAGGAAGGGTACATGAATGAACTGACATCGCATCCGAATGAGAGGGATCCTAAGACTATGAAAGCATGGTAAAGAAATGCTTAAAAGAATTGATAGTTACTATCTATACCAACAAGGTGCACCTTCCTTTTCGGTGGCTCAATCATAAGAGCTCCAAATTTAAGCATTCTTGGCCTTGAGCAATCTTATGTTGGGTGAAGTCCTAGAGAATTTACCGAGGAAGCATGTGAGTGAGGACAAAGCATGCTAGAAGGACTTGTGTTGGTCAATGGGGGCAGTCTTCAGTCTGGCAAGCAGCTCAAGTAAAGTTGGTAGTGTGGCCAGGTCGTAGGGAATGTAGGGGAATGTCGAAGCCAGTAGGTGCCATAGCCGAATTTCGAATCTTGGGCCTGGGGCGTTACAAATTACATAGAGAAAACAAAGTCAAATTTTAGTGATAGTGCTTTTTAATTTAATTGATATGGTTCATAACTCTCCAAAAGAGAGTTATTATTATTAGTGGTCTTTTAAAATACAACTCATCCGTATTGGATAAAATATAGATGCTTTGTCGTTAAATTACTAGAATTACATTTGTTTTATATTTAATGCCTTTGAGAACTTCATCCTTATTGAATTATATTGATTTAGGTATTGAAAAGAATGAACTTTGTATATTTGACACTTAATTGGTGATGATTGGATAAAATTTTGACGCTTTGTTGTTAAATTTCTAGAATTACATTTGTTTTATATTCAACGCCTTTGAGAACTTCACCCTTACTGAATTATATTGATTTTGGCATTAAAAAGAATGAACTTTGAGTATTTGACATTTATTGATACTGATTGTACTTATTTTCTTAGCAAATTGAGAAGTAAGCATTATTTTAGCGAAAGCTGAAGACATTAAATTGTTGGAAGAATGATTGAGCAATTTTGGAGTAAAACACACACACGTATTCCACACATGAGTTAGTGAATTAGCTAATGAACTGACTATTTCCTTATTTACAACATTAAGGATTCAATGGATGCATGATACGTGGGCGACTTAACCTAATTAGGTCAGAAATAACCAAGAAAGACCAATATAAATAGAAAGTAGTTGTCTTTAATAAAAAACGAGGCCCGAGAGCCTCCATATTAATAATTGAGTCTTGTAGAGAATCTTGCACTACAATAATTGGGACCTTAGATGTTAGTTGATAATTTATAAACAATGATGGAATGACACAACAATGATAGTTTGTTAAAAACATGCATAGTTTTTTTTGGAATTGTTTACGAAATTCTTAAAAATTTAGTAATGATGTCGAATTTAAATCATCACCAAAGAGTTGGTTTTAATAACAATGCTAAACCGTCACCAAAGAGAGTGTGTACTATTTTTTATAAATGAAGTTGAAAGTGGCATTGTTTTTTAAAGTAAAACAATAGAGTCACTGTGCATATACTCCATCCCAAAATGGAGTGGTTGAACGCAAAAATATGCATCTTCTTGAAACTGCAAGAGCACTAT
>JAOANK020433818.1:0-13335 GCA_026257165.2 Telfairia occidentalis | reverse complement strand
ATCCTATCTTCATTGATTTTGTTGGACGACTTTCCCAAAACAAACCCCAAACTTAAAAATAAAAAATCATCTATTCCCGTTTAAATCAAGTTTATGACAACTATTTATATAAATATTTTTTAGAGAGACAACTATTTATACTTTTTTTAGAGTGGTAACTATTTATACTTATTCAATTTGTTTAGCTCTCATTTAATAATATATATATATACATATAAAACTTTAGCTTATTAAAAATGAGATTCAGTTTTTATTATAATTTTGTTTTGAGAAAATTTCATTTAATATATATTTTGAAAAATATGATCGTTTGTTATCTACAAGGGTGACTTATCTTATTCTGTTTTATTTTACATTTAAATTCGAGTATGTACCATATTTTATGAAATTTCAAACTTCCTTTCTGCTACATTTGAAATACATATGTTTTATGCTATTTATGTATATAATACCTCTGATTTTTTATTTTATATTTTAAAAAATTAAGATACATTTATGATTCCCTTTAATTAGTTTTTTATTTTCGAAAACAATTTAACAAGTACAATTTTATAATCTTAGTCAAATAAAAAAAAACAGATTTCTCAAAACTACATTCTTTTTAGTTTTCAAATATTGATTATGACTTCAAAAATCAAATCACATCAAATCAGTGACCAAGATTTATATTTCAAATATGGAATGATTATTAGAAAATAGGTAGATTTGAAACGTAATTAAATAATAAGGGGAAGAAAAGAGATGAATATTGATGAGCACATGATAGAATCCAAAGAGAGAGGAGGGAATGTAAAGAACCATTGACCATCCCACGGCGATTGCTATATATAATGGTATAGTAGTAATAATAATGATCACCTACCATCATCTCATTGACCTTCCTTCCCTGTTCTAAACGCCACAATAGTTAATAAACAGCTCCAAAATAATTTAATTTCCATGGCTGAGAAGAAGACTCCATTTTTATCGTCCGAGCCTTTTTATAATGGGGGCCAAGAAGACGATATGGAGATGAACAAGCAAATGGAAAGTAGTTTTACCTGTAGCGGCAGTTTCAGCGACGGAGATGAGTCTACCGCCGCCGTGAATGGCTACAGCTCCGCCGCCGCTACTCAACAATGGCCGCAGAGTTTCAGGTGCGTTGTATTGCGTTTTAATTAACTCGAAGTTCAATTCGATACTCTCTTTGTGTGTGGATACTGTTTCTTGTTTTGATACTGCGGTGAGGGTTTGAAGAACTTTTCTTTCTTTTCCTTTTTTCTTCTTTCAAATGACTTCAAAATCGAAGACGGAGTTTTCTTTATTGTTCCGATCTGTTCTTTCAAAAAAAAAAAAAATTGTGTATATATATATATTTTTTAATTTGGTATAGAAACCATAATTTTTTTTTTAAAAGTTTAATAAGTTGTGAGGTGGGATTCAAAATTTTGACCTTCTTAATCTAACTAGTTTGTTATTCTCCAGTTGACTTAATGAATCAATTAATTTTTTACAAAAAGTTAATGATAAATGTTATTTAATCATTGTTAAATTTAGTTAGTATCAAGAATCAAAAGTATTTCCATTTTGGTTATATTAAAAAAAAAAAATCTCATTTTGGTTTATGAATTGTTATTGTCTGTTTATTCTATTTTGATCTCATTATTTTTCCAATAAATTTTTTTAATTAAATTTACAGAAAATAAATGTTAATGGATTTAATGAAAAGGTTGACATTGCAACAATTTTTAAACATAATATATATTAGAGAAATCTGTGATCTTTAAATTCCAATTATTGTAAAATGTGTTAAATACAAAATATTTTTTTTTTCCATTTGTCTACTAAGTTAAACATTATTTGGATTGCATAAAATAATTAAATAGGATAAATTTGTGTAACAAGGTGATCAGCAGATTTATGATTTATATCAAAAGTAGTATAAAAGCTGATCAGTAATATATAAATCTAGATTTATATATGTAACTTTGGTTTTGTGCAACTTATCTGCCAACAAATATTTTATTTTAAAATTTTAGTCCTTAAATTTTTAGGTTTCTATCTCATAATAGATCTTGAAAACTTAAAAAGCATGTAATAGGCTTTTTCTAAACTTTCTATTTATATCTAATAGAATTTTTTTAGAAAAGTTTCATTTAAGTCTAACCCTTAAATTCTAAGAATTTTCTAAACTTTAATTAAGATGAACTTATTAGACCCACATTGAAATTATAAGAAATTATACAACTTTTTTAAAGTTTGATAATTTATTAAATATGATTATAAATAAACTTATAATTTAATCATATACCACCATCAGAATTAGTTAAATGGATACTTGTTATATTTATATGAAAATATAATATTACAAGTATGAGAGTGCTAATTCAGATTAAATTCACTTAAAAATAAACTTTAACCAAATTTTTTGCTCACTGGGATTATTTTATTTCTAATATTTACGGGTAGCCACATAAATGGAATCTTCAAAAGAACAAAGTTGGGTGGTATTTTATCAGTACATGTGGCCCCAAAATCTTTAATACACAATGAACAATCACTATGGAAAGTGGTGGGAACTAGAAGTACTTTATTTCACCCATTATCTTTTACCTGTCCCTAAATTAAATGATTACACGCATGATATTAAAATTCATTTTATCTCAATTATTGGTAATTTTTTTAAAACTTTCATATTGCTCAATGAATGGTAAGTTTTAAAACTTTCATATTCCTCATTCTTAGTTGAATGGATTATGACATATCTTTTCCATAAAAAAGTTGTTGAACTCAATAAAAAAAAATCATAATATTATATTTTTTTTATAGGTAGTTTTTAAATATTTTATTTTGGTTCTTCAATTTTGTATTAAAAACTATTTTTATCTCTATTGATTAATGTTAGTAGATCATTTTAACACGAACTTAAATCCTTTTGAAAACTTGATATCTCACACCTAACTCATGTTTAAATATTTTTCGTTAAATATTGGTTTAAATTTCATTATGGTCCTTGAACTTTTAGGATGATTTTATTTCAATCTTGAAGCTTTCATTTGTTTTATTTGGATTCCTAAATTTTTAAAATGTCTATTTTAATTATGGAACTTTTTAAAAAATAATTATTTCAGTTACATCGTTATATTTTATCCATTATTTTAATATATGGATTACGTGACTTTGAATATGAGTATTAAATAAATGTCACCTTGTATTGGAATCGCATAGGTCAAATGAAGAGTTGAGTGGGTAGATATTAGGCTGCATAATAGTAGTATTGACCTAAATGATTATATATTTAAATTTTATGGATTAAAATATAATCTTTTAGTTTAATATTTAGGGAGTAGATATTCAAACCTTCAACATTAGAAAGGTAAGCTATAAAGTAAGTTATAAAGTTACTCCCTAACCAATTAAACTATTGTATAGATCTGCATCTATAAATATTTTATTTTAAAATAAATATTAAAGTAATTTTTCATGATAGAGAGAATAGGAGTTGTAAACATTTTTTTTTCTACTATATTACCACACATGAAAAAGTAAAAATTGAAATTTACAACTTCTAAAAGAAAGTAGAAATACTTTAACGGTTAAGGTACTTTTTTTTTTAATTCAACAAAATAAGAGATTTGAATTTACAACTTTTAGAGATTAAAAAATGTCTTGACTAATTGAATAATATTCATATTAGCCTAAGTTACCCTTATGCTGGAAAGTATATATAGACTTTTTTTTTTTTTAAAGTTCTAACAACTTTTTTTTTTAAGTTCAACAACATTCGACTCAAAACTTTGATCTTTTGGTCGATGATATTTGACTGAATCACTTGAACTATGTTTAAGTTGACAAATATAGATTAGAGGTGCCAACCTGAACCTAATTTTATTGGTTAAAACATCTTCAACCCAAATATTAAAGTTTTAGATTTCTATTGTGATATGGTTCAACTAAAAAAAGATATAATGCATAGAGATGCGATTTGAATCAATTAGTTGCTGATTTTGAATCACGATTTCGCGGTACATAATAATGGCAGAGAAGCAAGCGATTCACGCGCGATAACGACTTCACCAACATTTGGGATTCTACGGATTCCAAATATCATAAAATCAAGCTTCCAGAATGTGATTGAGAGTACGTTCGAGTCCGAGGACGATTCAAATGCTCCCTTATTAAGCGATTATTTTGGGGGACTTAATTTGGATGATTCAAGTCATAAAATCCCATCTTCCCAATCTTTGCGTGCTCCACAAGTTCTTGCCGATAGTAAAAAAAGTGGTTCAAATGTGGGCTGCACCTTCACACAGACGATCTTCAACGGTTAGATAAATCCCAAATTCTATATTTTCTTCTGAAAAAAATTAAGGGAATTTTTTTTTTGACCTATAAATTATGAGATTTAGTTTCTACTTGGTCCCTAAAATTTCAAAATGTTACATTTTTATGCTTTGAATTTTTAGTTTAGTTTTTATTTGATCCGTAAGTTTGAAAATGTTTTACACTTTTATTCCCAAATTTTTACTTATATAGTATATAATTATATAGTAAAAATATTACTTTTATAACATATAAATAGGTAGTATGACAAAAAAAAATTAGTAATAAGCTGACTTATTACTAACATTTTCATCATATTAGAGACCAAAAGTGAGCAGTAGTGTCAGGGGTAAAAGTACACCATTTTAAACCTAAGAATCAAGTAGAATTAAATTCAAAACTCAGAGACCAAATAAAAACTAAATTCAAAATTCATAGATAAAAGTATAACATTTTAAAACTAAGTATAACATTCTAAAATTTAGGGACAAAATGTTAACTAAACTCAAACCTAGGAACCAAATGTTAACTAAACTCAAACCTTAGGTACCAAAAAGGTATTTTTCTTAAAATTTAATTTATGCTTGTTTGTATTATACCTATAATTCCGGTTCTAATTTTTTTTTCCAATGTAAACTTTCTTGCTTGTTTTGTTTTAAATTCTCAATCTATAAAAGTCTCGTTTTAATCCTTTTACTTTAGCTTAGTTACATTTTGAAAACCAATACCTAATTAGAAAATGTACGTAATTGAGGTCGGGTAAGTCCGCTCTATTTCCACAGTTTTTCAAGTTACTGACTTCTTATTATATTTTTTTGACTTTTTTTATTCTTACCTTAATAAAAGTTATAATATATATAATTGAGAATTAAAAATAATTAAAAAAATCTAGAAAATTAATTTTTCTAGATTTGAACTTTAAAACATATGTTTTCTATGTTATTTAATACTTAATGAATTTTTTTTCTTAAAAAATGAAAAGCAAATAACTTTCCTTGCCTTGCACTTGATTGTCATCTGGGGTACACCACTTTAACAAGTACATATGATTTTAAATGCTCTCAGGTTTTAGTTACATCAATGATTAATAGAGTTATGACAATGATGAAACTAGATTTTTTTAATCCAAAGGGTAGCAACTATCAAAGTAGGATTTAAGCTTAAAATTTAAAGAATATTTTTAAAATTTGGAAAAGATATTAAAAAAAATTTTAAAAAGGGAAAAACAAAACATATGTATTAAGAGTAGTTTTCATAAAGTTAAAATTTTGAAAACAAAAGCAAAAATAAAGTCATGGTAAAAAAGCACAAAAAAAAAAAAAAACAATTCAATGAGAGTGCAAGAGGCAAATTTTACCACACGGACAAAGGAATCATAATTTTCTTTTTTCTTTTTTTGGAGTTCGGAAAAAGGAATCGTAATAATTAAGCACGCGTTCAAAGAAAGATAGAAGGAAATAAAATTCACCCACCAAACGTGTTTTTACCTATAGATATGGACAAAGCAAAAGAAAGGAGAAAGACAAGTTGTCATCTTTTCTACTGCAAAACCTTCTATAAAAAGGTAAAGATTTTAAAGTCGGTGTGGTTTAGTTTTGAGTTTTGAGTTTAATTTCTCTTTAGTCTCTAATTTTTAAAATATTATATATTTAGTCTTGAGTTTTGAATTTTATTTTTATTTGGTCTCTAGACTTCAAAATATTATATTTTAACCCTAAATTTCTAGTTTTAGTTTCCATTTGATCTCTAAATTTTAAAATATTATACACTTTATCCCTAAATTTTCACTAATGCATACTTTTGTTCCTTGACATAATAATTGTTTATAATATTTACATAATGTTGATGAGTTCATTTAATATTAATTTATGTTATTTATATACTTTCATAGTAAAAATACTACTTTTATAATATTTAAATAGATAATGTGACAAAAACACTAATAATAAATGAAATCATTACTAATATTTCTCCTATGTTAAGGATCAAAAGTGAGCAATAGTCAAAATTTAGAAATAAAAATGCTACAATTTAAAATGTAGGGGCGAAATGAAAATTAAAGGTTTAATTTTGAAAAAAAAAGGGTGAGAAATTATATCATGTACATCTGTATATTTTTTATAATGTATTGTAACAGGAATGAACTTCATGGCTGGGATAGGACTCCTGTCCACACCATACAGTGTAAAAGAAGGTGGATGGAGTAGCTTGGGAGTGTTGCTTGTTTTTGCCATTGTTTGTTATTTCACAGCGATGCTTATGAAATATTGTTTTGAGAAAAATGGGGGAATCAAAATCATTACCTTTCCAGATTTGGGACAAGCTGCTTTTGGAACTTTTGGACGTCTTTTCGTCTCTGTGAGTTTCTTCATCCTTTTTACCTATTTCTTTTTAACACTATTCACATTCACAGTTTGTAATCTATTTACTTTTACTTTTTACTTCTGTTTATTCACCTTCTTCTTTCTTCCAGATTCTTCTATATTTGGAATTATACGTAAGTATTCAATCTCTCTCTCTCTCTCATTTTATTGATTTGGTAAGGTCCTTGTCTATTTATTCTCATTTATAATTATTTTTTTTTTCTTGTTTTCCTTTTTTAAGAAAAATTGTTTTGTTTGGTAACTGTTTTATTTTTTGAATTTCTTGTTCTTTCTATTTTATTGAAAAATAAACAATAATATTGTTTCTTGTTCTCTCACATATTAAATTATTAAAATTTTGAAATAAACTACTAAAAATTATGTTATATTTTATTGTTTTAAATATTCATTATACTTTTATTTGTGTTTGGTAAAGGACAAGAAAGGAGAAATTATATTTTTAATATATATATTGAACACATTTGCTTTTGTTAAGGTTTAGAAACTAGGAATTAAGACAATAATACATTTAGGGTTTGGAAATGGAGAGACGTATGTTATTACTATTTGTTTTTTTATATAAAAAGAAATTGTACAGTGTTGCTGCGTTGAATTTATAATCTTGGAAGAGGACAATCTGAGCAGTTTATTTCCAAATACGTGGCTGAGTTTGGGGGGCCTTCATTTGGATTCTATGCATCTCTTTGGAATTATAACTGCGCTTCTCGTTTTGCCTACTGTTTGGCTCAGGGATCTACGTTGGATTTCATATCTCTCAGGTAATTTAATTTATACTTTCCACATTTTACTTCAATAATTTTTCTCTTTTTGTCATGTTCACACGTATGGATGAATCAATACTAGACTTTTTAGTAGGCAAGTAATTTGTTGGTTGAATTACAATTTTACTTTATGAATTTGGATACTTTTGTTTATTTAATGTTTAAAATTTATAAGTTTTTAGGTACATATTTCAACTTTGAATTATAATTTTATGTACTAATCAATAGTACAATCTTTAGTAAGCATTGTTGGGATTGAATTATAAACTTTTTTTTATCACTTTTGATGGTTTTCTTTATTTAAGCTCCATTTGATAACAATTTATGTTTTTCACTTTTTATGACTATTTAAAAATAAAAAAAAAGAACAACCAAAAATTTTTGTAGCTATTCTTAAAGGTGTTAAATAGATAAATAGATATGTTATAGAGAAAAATAAGAGCAAACGTAAAAATAAAATAAGAAAAGAAAAGTTAGAGAGAGGATTATTAGAGGGAGAATTTTTGGTGGGATATAAATTAGAGAGAGAATATTAGTTAGAATTATTCTTCAAAGAGAATTTTAGTCAGAGAATGAGAAAGAAAAGTTAGAAGAGGAGAGAAATTTTAGGCAGAAGATTTAGGGAGAAAAAAAAAGAAATTTTAGGAAGAGAATAAAATTGAGAAAACAAACAGAAAAGATAAATTAGAAAGAAAAAGAAAAGTTATAGTAAAGAAAAAATTTACATCGCTACAGGTTATATATATATTAAGTTAGAGATACATTTGTTCGAAAAATTAATAAATGAGAGAAAAAAAATTATAGAGATAAATTTGTTAAAGAAAAAAATAAATGAGAAAAAAAATTAGAAAAATTCTTGATAAATAAATACCTTAACGAAAAAGTATTAAATTTTTAGAGAATTTTTTAGAGATAGAAAAATGAGGTAAGTTAGTGAGATGAAAGTTTTAAAATTAAAGAGAAAAAAATTAATGTTTTAGAGAAGAAAAAATTTTAGAAAGAAAAATTTGGTGGAGAGAATTTTGTCGGGAAAAGAAATAACATTATTAGTAGAAAAGTGGGCTTCTGAAAAATGAAAAATATTTTCAAAAACTTCTTTTTAAGCTTTTGAAATTGACTTATTATTCAATAATATTGTTTTAAAAAAAATGAACTGGTTACAAGCCATCCTATTTTCCAAAAATCAAAATCAAAATCAAAATTAAAAAAAAAAAAAAAACCGAAAACATAAAATGGAAGTGTTATCCAATTAGTTTTAAAATTTTGAAAATGTTCATCTATGCTATCACAATTATAGACACTCCCACTAAAATAAGGACTAAATTTGTAATTATTTATTTATTTTTAATTATGTAGGGATGGAAATTCATATCTCACTTTAACCCGTTGAGCTATGTTCAGATTAACAATTAAATTTACAGTTTAACCTATATATTTTGTTAAAATATTGCATTATATTTTGGTCAATGCATGCAATTTATACTTTAGTTTTTAACTTGGTCTACTTTATACAGTTTCGTTATTGTCTTCCTTTGATTAAATTCTACTAGACTTCTCCCACCATCAACAATAATGAACAAAAATCTAATATGACAACTTAAAAAGTAATTATCCAAAGTTTATAGAGGATTAAACTTATAATCTAACCCCAAAATTAACTAAAAAATATATGATTATGATGTGAGTTAGTATTATATCCAATTTCAGCTGGTGGGGTGGTAGCAACAACAGTGGTCATCCTAACCATAGCTTATTTGGGAACAATTGGAGGAATAGGGTTTCACGAAGGTGGAGCGGGTGAAATAGTGAATTGGAAAGGCATTCCATTTACCATTGGGGCTTATGGATTTTGCTTTTCTGGTCATTCCCTCTTTCCAAATCTTTACCATTCCATGGCAGATAAAACCAAGTTTACCAAGGCCCTCTTAGTATGGTACGCTTCATTTTCTTAAATACTTGTAAATATGTATTTAAAAAAGTAATTATGTATATAAATATAAATATAAATATATTTATACATACACACATATTATACACATACATACATCTTAATCATTGATTTAGATGATGATTATAATCATAGTAACTTATTAACCTAGATATTTATTGACTATTAATAATTTTTATAATTCTTCATTGACTTGTGTTCTATGTTTTTCTATATTTATAATTATGTTTTTAGGTTAAAATTTTAATTTCATCTAGCTTATTTTAATTTTACCTTTATGATTTTAGATATTTTAATTTAGTTCTTATAGTCTGCGCTAGTTTCATGTTGTCGGTTTCCAAAGTTTCATTGGATTGCACAAATTGTCCATGAAGTTCAACGTTATTACCATATAAAAAATGTGACAAATTTATATTTATGTGGCAATAGGTTGGTATTTTCTATTTGATTGATTGTTTTATTTGTAAGGGATTATCCTAAATGTACCCAAAACCTAATCAACATATTGCAGTTCATAATATATCTAAATCCCTATTGATTGTTTTTAACTAAATTTGTCAGGGAAAATACCAAGAAGATTACAACAAATTCAAGAGATTTCTCACAATTTTCTCTCAAGGAAAATAGTCTCACGAATCACTTGAGCACTCAAATCTCCTTATAGAATGGGGTACAAGAATCACACAAAAACTTACAAAAGAAAAACTCACAAAACTCTCTTTTTCTTTATCTCTCAATTTCTATGCAAATGTTCTCAGGTACACTTTTGCAGTTACCCAAATCTCACACAAAACCTAAAAAAAAAACGAAGGTTTTTATAAAGTTTCTCGATGTAGCATCAATGACAAATCCATGTGCGCACCTTTCTTTCATCGGGGGTTTGCGACAGCATCACGATGCTGTAAGGCTAGTGTTTCGACGTTGCTCTCTTGCAGCAACCTTCTTCTCAAGTTTTGGCTTTATTTCTCAACAATCTCCTACGTGGAGACAAAATAGTGCAACATGTCTCCCTTGCAAACAGTAGCGAATCCTCTTCTAATCTAGGAGTCCAACTAAAGTTGCACACAACTTCAGTTTATCAATAGGAACGGCTTTGGTAAACATGTTTACTAGATTTTGACCTCCTGCAATCTTCTCGGGTACCAGCACATCGTCCTCCAAAACTGATATAATAAAGTGGTACCATACTTGAATGTGTTTTGTTCTCGAATAAAACACTGAATTTTTCGCCAGATGAATGACACTTTGACTGTCACAATGCAATGTGCCCTTTCCTAGTTTCAAACCAAGTTCTTCTAAGAATGACTAAAGTCAAATCATCTTTTTGCTTGCTACAGTAACTGCAACATATTCAGCTTCTATGGTAGATAGTGCAACAATATTCTACAGTCTTGAAACTCAACTCATCATAGTCTCTCCTAAGGTAAACACATAATGGATGGTACTTTTCTTGCCATCTATATTACCAACCATATCTGAATCCAACATAACCCTATAATTTGAAATCTGACTTTTCAAAGGGCAATGCATAACTTGGTGTCCCCCACAGGCATTTGAAAATATATTTCACTGCTTCCTAGTGTTGTTTCCTTGAATTTCTATCTGCTCGTAACTCCACTGCATGGATAATGTTTGGTCTTCTGCAAACTATAACGTCCATTAAAGGTGCTCACTATTGAAGGATATGGCACTCTAGCCATATCGTCTATCGTCTCTTTATTTCTAGGTCAGTGCTCCTTAGATAATCTAAAGTGCGAAGTCAAAGGAGCACTCACAGGTTTTGCATTTTTCATGTGAAATATGGTTAAAACCTTCTTCACGTACTCTTCTTGTGATAGAGTGACTATGTCATTCTTTTTCTCAATCCTCATTCCTAGGATTTGTTTAGCTGCTTCCAAATCCTTCATGTCAAACTCTGATGATAATTCAACATTTATCTTTAAAATTTCCTACATATTGACTCCTACAATCAGCATATCGTCAACATACAATAGTAATATGATGTATGAGTTACCCTGAGTTCTAATGTAGCAACAATGATCTGTCGAACATCTCTGAAACCCATTGTTGCCCATGAAATTGTCAAACTTCTTATACCATTGTTTGAGTGCTTGTTTGAGACCATATAAGCTTCTTTGAGGTTTGCAAACTTTTCTCTCTTGTTCCTACTCCACAAAAGTCTATGGCTGTATCATGTATCATCTAAATTACCATGGAGGAAAGTTGTCTTTACATCCATCTGTTCCAAGAACAGATATTATTCTACCACTAACGATAGCATTGTTCTTACTATGGTCATCTTCACTACATGAGAGACAATCTCGTTGAAGTCAATGCTTTCCTTCTGTTGAAAATCTTTGACTACCAACCTCGCCTTGCACCATTGACTGTCATCGGGTTTCTGCTTTATTATGTAGACCCATTTATTGTACAAGATTTTCTTCTCTTGGAAACTCTACTAGTTGTCATGTCTGATTTGTCATTAGCGAATCCATTTCATCCTTCATGGCCAACTCCAACTTGATAGAACTTTCGATTGAATTGACTCCTTATAGTATTTAGGCCCTCTTCTATCAGTCATCAGGATATAATTTAATGTGGGGGAATACTTCTAAGGTGGTTTGATGGTTCTGCTGAATCTCTTTATTTCAGTAGAAGGTGTTCTCTAAATCTCTTCAATCTTTGTATTTAACTCGTCATATTCTACCGTCTTTTCCCTTATTTCTTGAACTTTTTCTTCAGAAGTATTCATTGTCTGACCTTCAACTCTTGTTGCTCTGGTCTCAACCTTAAGAGGAGTTACTGTCTCAACCTCCTCTTCTTTATTTATATCTGATTTTGATTCATCTAGTTTAACATTTGCTCTGTTTTTATACAGAGACTTTTCATTGACGATCATGTCTTTGCTTTTGACTATTTTTCGATTCTGCTCATCTTAGGACGTATAGCACATCTCAACCCCGCCATATCCAATAAAGAAGCAGTTCTTGGACTTGGCCTCCAGTTTACTCCATCCTGTAGCATCAATGTGGATGTAAGACACGTAGCCAAAAACCTTCATATGTGTAAGATTTATCTACTTACCGCTTTAGACTTGTTTAGGCAACTTGAAGTTTACTGTGGTCGGGCTCCTATTGATCAGATAGGTAGCTATGTTGATTGCCTAGACCTAAAACACCTTGGGCAATCCTGCATGTAATCTTATACTTCTGGCATGTTCATTTAATGTTCTATTCATCCTTTCTGCCACACCGTTCTACTGTGATGTCTCTGGTATCGTCTTTACCATCACTATCCCATTGTTTGCACAGTAGTTTTTAAACTTACTGTAATCATACTCGCCTGTTATCAGATTTAAGGTTCTTGGCCTTCAGACCTATCTTATTCTTAACCATAGCCTTCCAAATCTTGAAAGTTGAGAACACATCAGACTTATGCTTGAGAAAATAGGTCCCACCTTTCTGATCGAGTCATCTATGAAGGTCACATAATATCTATAATCTTTAAGGGAAGACACCTCATATGGTCCCCACACATTAGTGTGAACTAGCTCTAATTTTGTAGGCTTCAAAGCTGTCCCGATCTTCACAAAACTGACTTTCTTCACATAACTTGTGCTCAACTGCTTTGAGTCCTTCTAGATTCCAGGCTGAGTGTAAAATCTTCATTCCCTTCTCACCCATATGTCCTAGTCTATTATGCCATTGGTCTATCTAATTTGTTTTGTCCACAACAGCTACCATGTATTTATCGTTGTTGTTTACATATAAGGTCCCTGTCTTGCTCCCATTGGTAAACATCATAGCTCCCTTGATGATCTTTTAGTTTCCTTGGTTGAAGGTGATTTCATAGCCTTCGTTATCTAGTTGCCCCACAACAATTAAGTTTTTTGTCATGCTCTATGAAGGAATCGAATTCCCAGCATAAACGGTTGAACGCT
>JAOANK020433714.1:0-13336 GCA_026257165.2 Telfairia occidentalis | reverse complement strand
TATTTTTTTAGTTTTACATTCAAGTGAATAATGCCACAATAACATTTCCTCCAAATTAATATCTTTTTTTTTTGTCAATTAATGAATGAGTTGTACATTGATCTCAATTATAAAAAATACCATCATTTTTTACTTTAAATTAGAACTACAAAATAATTAAAACTACACGTTTTCATGTGCATCGCACGTGTTTTTAGCTAGTATTAATAAAGTTCTTCTTATATTTCAAAAAAAAAAAACCTAATAAATTATTAAACTTTTAATTTTGTGTCTCATACATTTTTACTTATATGACACTTTTCAAAATCCACGAATTTATTAAATACAAAATTGAATTTTGTCCCTAATTAAATGTCGCAAACATTGTGAACAAATTAACGGTGTGATGCATTTCAAAAAAAAAAAAAAAACAATATGATGTGATTACTAGACTAAGGTTGATTTATTAATTTAGCATGACATGAATAAATGACTAAAATGTTTATTTCCATGCGTTTCTTGTCTTTATTTTCCAATTCTTAAAAATGTTTATAAAATCTAAGTTTAGAGTAGTTTTCATAAATTTGTTTTCGATCTTAAAATTCAACTCATAATTCAAATGTGTTTACAAGAATAATAAAAAACTATTATAGAAATGGAGGGAAAGTAAGCATAATTTTTAAAAGTAGAAAAATTAAAAATAGAATGACTATCAAATGAGGCCTAAACAATAGGTTTGTCATGCTATCTTTTTGAAGCTATATATTAAATTCTTTTTAAGACTATGTCACTTTATTATATATCTAGTTCTCTTTTTTTTTTGTATTGTTTTTTTTTTTTTTTTGCCATTTATTTGTCACCTAATGTCAAATCAAAAAAAATTGTTGAATACATATATTATGTCATTATTTAGTCAATGATGTTAATAATTCAAACTATATAGAATTATAATTTAAAATGCAATGGTGTAATTGATATTTTTAAAATTTTATGGATTAAATAAATATCATCATTAAAATTCATGTGCTAAATTTATAATTTAATATAAATAAAATTATTTCCAATCAATTAAAGGTCAAAGCGGTTTGAAAACAAAAGGACAATTGCAATGCACATATTTCTTTCCCTTTTCTATATCGAGTTATTAATTTCCACCAACCTTTTTTTTTTTTTTTATAGAAGAAATACTGTATTAAGAGGAATAACGACCCAAATGAGCTACATCATTCAAATCGGCCCGTAAGAGAGAGGCCAACCAGATAGGAGGATTATACGCCCAACACTGAGAATACAGAGAATTTACTGCCCTACCAACAAGCAAGTGTGCTATTCCATTTAAATTTCTGGGAATATGATTAATATCCTTTAGGAAAGAGAAGGCCTGCGACCTTCTTATTTCTTCAAAAATTGCTCCACAAGGACGAAAACTCTCCTATTTTCCAGTCAAATAACCAACGATTTCTTGTGAATCTGTCTCCACCCAGAGATTCCGACAACCAAAAGACTCTGCTAATCGTAGTCCATGAAGAACAGCCAAAGATTCTGCTGCTAACACTTCCATCGCTGCACCTATCGGGAGGATCTGAGCTCTGACAAGCTGTCCTTGAGAGTCCCGAATAATTTTTCACACTCCGGACCGATTGGTTGCTAGCGGGACCGAAGCATCAACGTTTAGCTTGAACTCCCCTTCAGGAGGGGGAAGCCATCGTTGCACCATCGTTGCAGGAATTATGGGCACGTCCCTATTTAGTCGACCGACTTCTTGGTTCACTTTCTCGATCTCCTTGAGGTAACTTCGAATCCAGTCAATTCTACTGTTAATTGCTTGTACTCCTTCTCCGCGTTTTAGTCTGTTATAATCATTCCAAATTCCCCAACAACAAACACAAAAGAGCTGAAAATCCAGTGTGTCCAACGTAGAAGCTAGATTCATCAATTTTTCTTGAATCGAACCAAATGTGCCATTGTAACATTGAGGGAGAATACAGGCCCAAAACTTTTTCGAGCGCTTGCAAGAGAAGAAAATATGTATCTCAGAATTCACTTCCTTTTTACACCCCTCACACCATGGATAGATAGGTAAAGGTTCTAATTTGTAGGGAAAAATTGGGAGAAAAGCCTCCACATGAAAATTTTTATTTTTCTTGGTAATTTCAAATTCCACACCTTATTCCACCAATTTCATACCGGCTCCGAGTTAGAGGTCTCCTCCGCGAGTCTAGAATTCATCGAAAGCCTATAGGCACTCTTCATAGTGAACTCCCCATCCCGACTAAAATGCCAAATCCATTTATCCTTCTCATTTGTTTGACAAATGAGGATTCTTCTAATCACATCAACATCTATTTCCCACAGGTGCTTCCTCAGTTTTGCTTCATCCCACTGACCATCCCTCCGAATGAAGTCAGACACTCTATAAGAGTTTATCAACAATTGCAAATTCTGGGTTAAAGGAGTAATGAGCTTGAACGTGGACTCCCGAGGTAACTAAGGATGACCAAAAACTAATGTTTCAGCTGCATTTCCTTATGCCTCTTGCTAACAGCTCCCTCCCCCATAACAGACTTCGCCATACATATGATGGGTTAGATCCAATCTCAGTCTCTAGAATTCCCTTCTTTGGAAAATATTTACTTTTAATAAGTTTTCCAACCAAAGAATTTGGGTATTGTAAAAGCCTCCAAACTTGTTTAGCCACCAGAGACTGATTGAAACTTTCCAAATGTCTAAAGCCCATACCTCCAAACTCTTTTGGCTGACATAGCCTATCCCACTTCATCCGATGTATCCGTTGGTGGTTTGGTGCTGAACTCAACCAAAAACGAGCAACCGATTTAGTAATATCCTCACAAAGGGTTTTTGGGATACGGAGACATGACATGGCATACGTAGGAACTGATTGTGCCACCACCTTTATAAGCACATTTTTCCCCCCATAGAGAAAAAATGCCCTTTCCACCCAGCTAGAACTTTCTCCACTCTCTCTTTTATAAATCTTAGCTCATTTTTCTTGTTTCTCGATAATTGTGACGATAACCCCAAATATTTCCCCAAATTATCCACAATTTCAATTGTCATTAAACTTGCTATTGCCCCCAAAAAATCAGAATGCACATTCGGACTTAACAACATAGCAGATTTAGAGAAATTGACACACTGACCTGATGCTTCTTCATACCACCGAAGAATTTCCTTAACAACGAAAAATTCCTTCAAAGATGCCTTGCAAAAGAGAAGACTATCATCTGCAAAGAAGAGATGAGAAATCGATGGTGCAGAGGTAGCAATTCGACACCCAGTGATATGCATACAAGCTTGAGCATTGACAATGAGGCTCGAAAGGCCTTCAACGCATAGGAGAAACAAATATGGAGATAAAGGATCTCCCTGTCTCAATCCTCTCTGAGGAATCAAATGTCCCCTTGGAGACCCGTTTAGAAGGATAGAAAAAGTTGTCGAACTGATGCATTCCATTGTAAGGTCCACCCATCTCGAGTTAAACCCAAGCTTTAACATAATCCCATGGAGATAAGCTCATTCCACCCGATCATACGCGTTGCTCATGTCTAGCTTTATTGCAACCAACCCCACTCTTCCCCGTTTTCGATTTTTAATATGATGGATGCACTCATAGCTCACAAGGATATTATCAGAAATCAGTCGTCCTGGTACCAAAGCATTCTGAGTCTCTGAAATAATATCTGGGAGGATCTTTTTTAACTTGTTTGCTATGACCTTTGATATAATCTTGTAGGACACATTACACAAACTTATTGGCCTAAAATTAGTCACCTCTTTTGGGCTCTTTATCTTTGGAATCAACACAATATGAGTTTTATTTAGCTTCTGTATCGATCCCCCATGATTCAAAACCGGTAGGCAACATGCTACAGTCTTATCTTTGATTAGGTCCCTATAAGTTTGGTAAAACAATGCAGGGAAACCATCTGGACCTGGCGCTTTAGTTGGAAACATCTAAAACAGAGCCCTCTTGACTTATTCTTCTGAAAAAGGAGCCAGTAACCAACTATTCATGTCTGCTGATACCTTTTGAGTAACATTTTTTTAGAGCCAAATCCATCTGAGCCTCTATGGGATTAGAAGATGTAAAAATCTCTTGATAATAATCAATAAAAGTTTGTTCCAACGCCCTATCCTCTGTTACCCATTCTCCAGACACATCGTGGATTCCCTTAATAAAATTCTTTGCCCTTCTAGCTGTGGCTTGATGATGGAACCATTTTGTGTTGTTATCACCCCATTTGAGCCATTTTTCCCTGGAACGCTGCTTCCAATACTTTTCTTCCTCCAACAGGGCTTTGTCTAAATCTTTTTCAAGCATTTGAATTCTAACAAAATTCGGATCAACCCCATTATTATACTCCTTGTGAATTAGCCTCCTTGTTGTCTTGATTGTAGCAAACATTTCCTGTCTCTTTCTTCTCCCTCACTCACTCAACTGCCCACTACAGGCTGAAAGTGACTCCAATAAGTCGTCGGTGACATAAGGTTGATCATTATGCGATCTTTGCAATATTCCCAACTTTGTTGAATAATAGACCGACACTGGGCATCTCTCGCCCAAGCTTCTTCAAACTTGAATCGGTGAGGGGCGCGGAATGCCATCGGTCCACTAGTCTCCAACTCCAAGCAGATTGGTCTATGATCCAAAGCCATCCAATTCAAATGGTTGACTCGTATTTTCTTGAAAAGAGCGCAAAACAACCCATTACCTAGAAATCAGTCCAGTCTCTTCATTATTACTTTGCCCTTCTTAGCACGATTTGTCCATGTGTGTATGTCCCTAATGAAACCCAAGTCTCGAAGAAGAATTTCATCGATTGTTGTTCTGAACCTTTCAACATTACAAAAAGTGGATGTGGACCCACCAGAATTTTCCTTCATCCACATTATTTCATTTAAGTCTCCACCCACTAACCATGCAGAATCATCGTTATTGTGGAGTCGGTGAAGCAATTCACATGTAAGAAATTTTTTGTTTGATTCTGGACAACCATACACTGCTGAAAACCTCCATTTTTTGTGGCCCAATATAACACAACTATCAATATGGTTTTGAGAAAAAGAATGAATATCAACTTGAATATCATCTTGCCATAACAAGGCTAACCCGCCCCTCGAGCCCACACACTCCATTGTAAAACAATTACGAAAATTTAGTGCCACTCTAACACTTTCCATTTTTAGTCTCCCACACTTAGCTTTAGAAAGAAAAATTACACGAGGATTTTAAAGACGAGAAACGTCTTTTAAATCACGGAATGTCCTTGGGTTCCCCAACCTTTGGACATTCCAACTTAAAAGATTCATTGTGCCCGGCCGGGCTGATTCACAGCCTCTACCGATCTTTCAATTATTTTGGTTTTCTTGAACACTACAAAATCTTCTTCTGCCTCTATCTTTCGTTTAAGTCTCACTCCACTACATCCATCCATTGCTAGATCTTTGCTCTCTCCGGCTTTAGACCCCATTGTCCTTTTCTTTGGACTAGGAAGACCACAATCGGCAGCTGGACACGGCCCAATAGTGGCCCCATGTACAGATTTTCCCATGGGAATTGGATGTGGGTTATTCAAAATTTCTCTCCTATCCAAAAATAAGACATTCACAATCTCGAGATTTGATTGTCCTAGACTAGTGGGACCTACCTCAACCATATGAATTTTGGGTGAACAAAATTTCATTAAATTCTAGGTGTTGTCGCCACCAATTTCCATTGGATCTAGTAACTTACTCATAAATGCATTCTCCTTGATCTCAGTCTCTCATTCTTTCAGATTGCCGTTGTGGACTTCACTTTCCAAACAATCCTCTCTCATCATTAAAGTTGACTGAAAATCATCCCCTAATAATGGATCGAATTTATTATCATCTGTAACCGGCTGCCGGTGTTCATCTGGTTGGCTCACTGGGGGGGTCCCCGCCGATCTCCATCCTTTGTCACCACCTCAGATTCCCCATTACTTTTATGAACATTCCCGGAATGACGCCCCCTTCCTCTGCCATGAACACCTCCACTGTAATCTGAGCCTCGACCCCTCCAATCTCTATTCAATCGATCTTCCAAATCAACTGATAATTTTCTTCTCTGTGGCGCCCTCATCCAATCTCCATATTGATCTTTTGTCGAACTTGGTGCCCGATGTTCACATTCTCGATTCGAGTGCCCTATAATTCCACATTTATAACAAAAATCTGGTAATTTTTCATAGAGAATAGGGCACCATACCTCTTTTTCCTCAGTTACTTTTAGTTTCAAGCCTCTCTCTAAAGGCTCAGACAATGTGATTTCCACTTGAATTCTGACAAACGGCCCTGTCCAATCACAATAGTCGTCTGAATCTACTTCCAACACACGCCCGACTGAACTCCCCATAACCTCTGCCATTCTTTTGGACATACATGAAAATAGAAAATTGTGAATCTGAATCCAAAAGGCTGAATGTGTGAATGCTAACTCTCCCACTTGATCATGACTTTGTGGGGAAATCAGTGTCAAGAGCGATGTATCAAACCTCCAAGGCCCCCCTTCCATTACTCGGGTCTTTTCCATTGCTGATTTGAAAAGTATTATGAATGTATTGTTGTTAACCGGCTTGATCTTGGTACCAAAATGTACTCTCCAAACAGTCTTGATTACCGAATTGAACGCCTCGAGATTAATTTTCTTTGAGGTCAACACTCGACCCACTGCACATAGTTTGATATTCTCTTCCGAAAAAAGAAGACTTGTGTCTATTGATGATATTGCTTTATCTTCCACATCTGCCAACGAAAATTCTTTCCACTTCTCAGTGATTTCCTCCATGGAATGGAAAAAGGTGGTTGGAATTAACAAAGATTTTTTGCTCTCACCTAGAGAGAAAAATTTAAGTCAAATTACATTTCCACCAACCATTTTAGTTTTAGAAATAAAGTCTAATTAGAATATAAAATTATTAAATTACAAATTTTACTATTACAAGATGGAACTAAAAAATAGAAACTAAATTTAATCTCTAAACTTGTTAAGATGTATACCCTAAACTTTCAATTTCATAAAATTAAAACTCAAACTTAGATAAGTATTGTAATATTGACTCTAAAATTGAAGTGTTGCAATTTAAACTATAAATTTTTTCTTCAAAGATTGTTAAAAAAAGTATCTGCATATGCATTCAATGAATTACGAAACATATATGAGAAACAAAATTGAAAGAATTTAAAAGAAAAATAACATAAGAGCTTCATTTTTGTTGAAATTTGTAGGTTTTAGCAAAATTATTCAATTGTTAATTGATCAAACTTAATTAGCGAAAATTGAAATGAGGGTTAAAATTAGAACACTTACCTAAGTCTAAAGTTCAAATTAATGAAATTAAAAGTTTAGGGATGAAATTGATATAACTTGACAAGCTTAGAGGTATAAATTATTTTTTTTCCCAATCTATCTATCTATCTATATATATATATATATATTAAGAAATAAATAAATATACTTTTCTCTCTTTTTTTTTTAAAAAAAGTAAATATATAAAATAACAAAAGGCAGATCCCACAACCCGCGATCAGGGTATTGAAAACAACAGAAATGTCCCTCCAAGGGAACGAAGACCCAAGTCAAAGCCTTAAAACACCAACAGAACGCCAAACCTACAAGAACATGAGTCAACCAAACGCAAAGACAAAGGGAACTAGACAGAAATAATCAGGCATATTCCATCAGTGGGATAGTTCAACGCCAAATAGAGCCCCCTAAGTGTGTGTGTGCAAGGCATCAAGAGAAGAAATGGCAAGAAGCATATGAAGCAGAAAGTCTTTGGCTACTACCTCACCACGCTCTTATTGCCCCTTGTGAGGGTTAATAACATATATTCCCCTTTTAAGGGTTAAACACATACTCAAGGAAGCAAAGTCATACTCTCTTTCCCTCCACCTAGAGAGGCGAATGAGATTTACCACTCAGTTCAGGCAGAGGAACATTAAGAAAGGAGTACCCCTAGCGAACCAAGCAGCCAAAGCACATCCACCACACAACATACCAAGCCAAAACCAACCCAGGCCCAAGTGCAAGGGGGCGCGAGTGAATTGAAATAGCCCCCTAAGGTAGAAGAGCCAGAGCCCAGGATCCCATCCCGAAGAGGAGTAAATGCCCACATCCCGGGCGACATAGGCCTCCTGACCACAAAAGATAAGCAAAATCCCACAACCCGAGCCAGAAAGCAAGAAAAAGTTGAAACCCATATAGACCAAGCAAAAGGAACAAGTCCTACATCTCAGGGTAGAAGAAGGAAAGAACCCACATCTCGAGCCAGGAAAACAAAAACATCAGAACCCTGAGCGTCAGCTTCAGTTGGACACAACCTCTCAAGGAGAGGACCCCACCGAACGAACACCACACCATGAGACACATCGCCCCATTAGCGTGGAACGAGCAAGCTGTAGAACCACCACAACAAGCCGAGGTGTCCCACCATGCAACCGATGATTCTGCTCTAGCCAGACGAAATAAATCGCAGCACATCACGCAAACTGCCAAGCCCTGCAGGAGAAGGAAGTCCCACGAGTCTGTCGGGCAATCCACTGCAACTCCACCCACCACCAAGCAATGCGATGATAGGACCCACCCCATTGAATGAGGCTCCCCCATAGCTGCGCTCCATAGGAGCAGGAAAAGAAAAGATGATCCAGCGACTTCAAACCTGCATCACAAAGAAGACAATAAAAAGAAACAAATCTGTCCCAATGCTGTATCCGATCCCTAGTAGACAGTCAATTCCTAACTGCCAACAAAGCAATAAAAGAATGCAGCAGAAAATTCCCAGAAAACCATAATAGGTGTGGCCAAAAGACCTGATGCCCCTTCGGTCGTAGAGAGTAATAAACACTAGCAATATAATACATTATAGACTTTGAAGGTAGCCACTGCGGATAATCCCGACCACCACTTCGTGGGACAATCTGCAACACAAGGTCAGCAAGGTCCAACAATTCTCTAGAACATGTAGGCCACTTCCATACACCAACCGAAGAAAGAAAGTCTGCCACCTTCGCCAATGTCAAACTGCCAGCATCATAAATGACTCGTTCCCCAATCTGGGGGACAATTGAGCCTCCAAGTAACCAGGGATCAAACCACGCAGAAATTCCAACCCCATCCCCTACAGAAAACTGGACCTGAGCACCAAATTGACTACGCAACCCCAGAATAGACCGCCAACACCAAGAGAATCTAGGGGACAGACGAATCGCCCACATACTCCTTTCTTTTAACACATAAGCCTCCACCCAAGCAAGCCATAAAGATCCAGACCGAACTAGAAGCAGCCACAAATGCTTCATAATGGCTGCCGCATTCCAAGATGCCAGATGTTTTAGCCCCAAACCCCCTTCCTCAAAAGGAAGACAGATCTCCGACCAAGCCAACCTAGAACCCCTAACTCCCTCTACCTTTCCCTTCCATAGGAAAGAACGCAAGAGGCAGTCCACATCATGAACCACCCAGGCATGGAGCACAAAAGCGTTAGCCCAAAAAACCTCAAAAGCTCTGAAGAACTGACCGAACCAACTTAAGGCGACCCCCATAAGACAATGCCCGAGCAGCCCATGAGCGAGTCCCCGCCACTATCCGCTCTAGAAGTGGCTGGCAATCGCGGTAGGATAAACGAGTCAGCATAAGAGGGAGCCCAAGATACCTTACCGGGAGTGCCGCTAGAGAGAAACCCAAGCCCCCAGCTAAGGCAGTAGCGTCATCGTGAGACACGCTCGCACAAAAGAAAGGGCTCTTGCGGGGATTAGCACGGAGATCAGAGAGCTCGTTAAATCGATCAAGTGTTGTCCTCACAAAGGTTAGCGAGGCACAGTCTGCCCCACAGAAGATCATAAGGTCTTCACCAAAAGCTAAGTGCGTAAGTCCAATCAACTCACACCGATGGTCAAAACGGAAGTTCTCTGGAACACTACTAAGCATCCGGGACAAAACTTCCATAGTAATAACAAATAAGTAAGGAGACAACAGATCTCCTTGACGAAGGCCCTTACGGCCAAGGAAGAAACCTTCCAGCGCCCCATTAACCATAACATAGAATATGGGGAAGAGACACAAGCTTTCACCCAATTAACAAATCTCTCTGGAGTACCAATGGCCAACAACGTTTCGAAGAGGAAATCTCACCTTAGTGAATCATAAGCCTTTTGTAGGTCCACCTTGAGGAGGCACTGCGGAAGCCCTTCCCCAAGTGACAGCCTCCCACCAACTCCTGACATAACAGAATATTACAACAATACTGCGACCCCAAATAAAGGCTGACTGATTTAGGCTAATAAATTCGTTGAGCCAGACCCGCAACCTATTAGCCAAAATTTTTGTGATGCACTTGTACACAACATTACAGTAAGAAATTGGTTGGTAATCCCCAAACCCCGCAGGGGTAGGAGATTTCGAAATCAGAGTGAGGGCAGTCACATTCACCCCACGGTAAATAAAAGGTCGCGAAAAAATGGAGGACTGCTGCACAGAAGTCCTCCTCTACCACCGTCCAGGCCGCTTTGGAAAAGCGCACTGAAAACCCATAAGGACCTGGGGCCTTCCCAGCAGCCATAGAGAAACAGACACAACAGACCTCCTCTTGAGACACCGGTCGACAAAGATCCTCGGCACACCCAGCTGGCCAATTGAAGTGAACAATGTCCGCAATCCGCCCCATAAGATCCCGATAGGGGCCCCACCCTCCCCAAAGACGCCCTTGAAGAAGTCAACAGCAACTGCCGCAATAACGTCATACGAAGTCAGAAGGCGACCCTCTCTATCCTGCACACCAGCCAATTGATTCACCATCTGACGACTCTTAACACAACGATGAAAGAATGACGTATTCTGGTCCCTCAGTGCCAACCACTGCACCCTAGACTTCTGCCAGGCAGATGACTCCTCGCTCCTAGTCCAAGCCCAGAACTTACTCTGAGCTGCCCGAGCTACCTCATGCAACTCTACAGAAGTAGGATCAAGGGACAAAGCCACATAGGCCCCCTCCATGTCCAGGCGAGCTTGAGTGACCATACGATGTAATGAATCGATGGTGGCCCATACTTAAGCAGCAAAATAGGCTTGAAGGAACGTAAATTCCGCACAAACCCCTCAATAGGGGAAACTGACGTAAACCTTTGCCATATCTCCTGAATGGTATGAAGGAAATCGGGTTCCTCAGTCCAATGGTTAAAAAACCTAAAAATTACGGTCGTCCCGAGGCTTGATTGCCCAGAGAAAAAAGGAGAGGGGAGTGGTCGGAAATCCCCCAACTAGGGACCTGAACCTCAAAGATCGGAAAGGAATCAAACCATGTAGCTGTAACCAGCACTCGATCAAGCCGCCTCATAATAACTGCATCCCCAGCATGGTGATTTGTCCACATAAACCAAGCACCCCGAACGCGTGGCTTCACTAGATCAGCTTCGATAATCATACTCTCAAAAGCTTCCATTTCAGCCTGAAATGGAATACCGCCAGAGGTTTCCGCCGACCCACGTATAGCATTAAAATCACCCATAACAATACCTGGAGAGCCCCACTGTGCACAAATAGAAATCAACTCGGGCCACAACATTAACTGATATGTCAGCCCAAAAGGTGCATAGACACACAACACACGAATCGCAAAGGAAGTACGAATCACAGGAAATACTTTTCTCTTTTTACTACTAGCACACATACAATGCCTGTGGAATCATGCAGTTTAATTTAAAATCAAGTATTTTTAATTTAAAGTAAAAAATGATAATTTTTTTATATATATAATTGGGATAAATTTGCAACACACTAATTAATTGACAAAAAATTAGATCGATTAGGAAGAAATGTTATTGTTGACATTATTCACTTGAATGTAAAGATAAAAAATAAATATAATCATAAACTTTTTTTAGCACACATAATTACGAACTTTGCTAATAATTATTTTTTAAAATATAATATATTATTTATTAAAATTGTATTATTCAATAACAATTAATATTAGAATATTAAAAAATAATAATAAAAAAATAATAAAAAGAGTAATATAAAAGGTTATAACGATTAAATGTGACTTTATGTGAAAAGACATATTTGTCCCTACGAATATCTTAACCCGAACAGTCGTGTCTCATAGAAGGTTGAAGGGCAAAATAAGTATGCATTTTTTAAAAAAAATTTAAATATTCAAATGTTAGAGATGATTTTGTGTAAAATGATATATATGTTTTTACAAACATTTCTCAACAAACATCTCGAATCGAATAGTTGTGCCACATTATAAGTGACCTTATATAAAAGAACGTGTCTATCATCTCAACGAACCTGTCGACCCGAACAATCGCATTTCATTAAATATGATTTTGTGTAAAAGAACGTGTCTTTACAAACACATCTTAACGGACACCTTAACTTTAATAGTTGTGTCCCATAAAAATTTGAAGGACAAAATAAATATGTACTACAAAGTTGAGGGCAAAGTTGGAAGACAAAAATTCTTCCCCATACCTAGGGGTGTTCGTGGGTTGGGTTGGGTTGGGTTTTATGAATTTTTGGACCCAACCCAATTGTGCGGGTTGTAAACTTGTATAACTCAAACCACTCTTATAAAGTTATGAACTCAACCCAAACCAACTCATTAAAATTGGGTTGGTTCGGTTCCATCGGGTTGCAATTAAGATTAACGTCTTATAATTGTTAGTAGAGTTATTTAGCTTTCAAAAATGATTTTGATTAAAGATGTTAAGCAGAATTCGGTTGCATGAAAATTTTGAACGACTAACATAATTTATATTATTTGAGTTTATGTTTAAAATTAATTCGAGTTAAAAGTAAAACGATTTTAAGTTGAAGTAAATTTTAAGCTAATAATAAACTTATAAAACATACCTTTTATCAATCGTGGGTTGGGTTGGGTTGGGCCAGTTCAATATAGTGAACCAAAGAACCAACTCAACCCAATCGGTTTTAGGAAAAAATGAACCCAAACCAACTCAAATTAATTTTCAACCCAACCCAAACCACATTGGTTGGATTGAGTTGCTCGAGTTTTTTGGATTGTCGATTCTTTTGAACACCTCTACTCATACCCCTTTTAATATAATACAGGTATAGATATAGGTATATATCTATTGTTGCGGGAAATTATCTGTACCTCACTGAGGATGAGAGTACTTCTTTTTCTTTTTTTTCTTTTTCGTTTTTTTTTCTTTTTATAATTTCCTTTTAGATTTATAAAGATTTCTTAATAATGCGGTAACTGGTAAGTTCTGTTTGTTGGGTATGTATGTCCTAAAACAAGAATGGCTTGTAAACACGTTCAATAGTCAATAAAGTTGTTATTGATGT
>JAOANK020433033.1:0-13340 GCA_026257165.2 Telfairia occidentalis | reverse complement strand
TGCTTGAAGATCTTATGCAATTTTGTGGGATGGTCAAAATATCCAACTCATATATTTTGGTCTATATTGCGTAAGTGTTAATATATAATTTTCTAAATATTTATTATAGTCACTATACTCTCAATATTTTATTAAAAGCATTTATTATGTCCTATAGATATCTTTGGAAATTTTTTAGAGTATGCATACACTAAACAAGTTTAAGGTATTAGACCAGTTTGAAGTTGCTTCATACTATGGCACACACAAGATAATCTAGCAAGAAAATTGGTGACCATTTTTGTATATTTTATTTTATTTTTAAAATATTACTCAAATCTAAACTATTTTGTTAAGAAGCCATTGGACATTGTTCATTGTTGACGTATTTTAAAATGTGGTGTATGTTTTGAACTTCTTACATCATGTTGTTAAGTAAGACACCAAATATGTTGCTAATACGTAAGTATTACATATTTTTTTAGTTAAATATATTGATGGATGTGTTAGTTACGGTAATCATTGTTTATTAAGTTAATTGTAAAACATATTTTTCTAATTTATTGTTTATGGCACATAATGTTGTTACACAAGGTCGAGAGAATCCTCCTTGAATTCTTATAAGGGTATGAACATGCATGAACTATATTAATTCTTATTAAGTTTTAATAAGTTTTAAAAAATTATATTTGTTTATATTTAGTGTCCACACCAACCAAGTTCCGTGGAGTATGAATATTATGTCATGAAGTTCATGAGAGAAATAATTCATGACCCAGACACTTCTATTACAAATCTAATAAGTCTCATCACAAACTCAATAAAAAAATAACTAACTTTACTATTTATTATACCTTTCTATATTATCTAAAATACTTATATTATTTAACTTTTTTTCATGTAGTTTAATTAAAAAAAAAGTCATATACACAAGCTAAAATGAATGAAGTATGAGATGAATGTATGTTGCAAACTTTACTTAATTGGTCAAATTTTCATCACTCTAGCAATTATTATGTGGTAATACAACTTGAACCTACATGAATTTTGTATTAATGAGAGCTACTAACAATTTTTGGGTTAGATGAATTGAATGAATATTGTAGGTTAAATGGATTTATTATAGGTACAACAATTCAAAAACCATTTATCTATGAATTGTTGATTCTTTATATGGTGTTCTAATCAATTGGGTTGAGTTGTGTTGGAAGTGAATTAATTGAATTGTGCTAGAGATATAATTAGTTGAATTGTGTTTGAAATAGATTGATGTGTGCTGTTATTTTTTTAAAATTATAATAGAGATAGATATTGAGTTTGTGATAATAAATGATAATTGAATTGTATTGGAGGTATAATTGTTATAGTACTGGATTGTTGAAATGAGTACTCATATTATGGTTGAATTGTGTTTGAGATTGGTTGATGTCTTTTGTCATTTCTTAAATGAAAATGGATATATTGGAGTTTGTGATACTTGAATCATATGTTGGAGGTGGATTGGGTACGAAATGTGTGATGGTTGAATTGTATTGGAGGTAATAGTTTTAGTGGATTATTGGAGGTAGATTTGGTAGTATGTGTAATGGTTGAATTATATTGTGTTTTAGGTAATTGTTGTAGTGGATTGTTGAAATGATCACTATTTATTGCATTATTTAATTTTTTAAAAATATTAAAAAATAATTTTGTACAAGTTTATGGTATATAAGATTTTATTAATATTTTTATTTTAAGTATTTTACAAATGATAACCCCTAAAAAAATTGTGATTGGTGCCAACCAAAAAATGTGAGATAAAAAGAAATAAAAGGAAAAAACATTTTAGGTAAAAAAGATAAGTAACGACATGGTGAAATATAAGTCATAGTCTGACATGAATTGAAAGCCATTATCGTGGGAGGTAAAGAGTTAAGGTAAGAAAAGTGAGTTACGGTACTCGGCAAGTGCCCACAATGGGTATATGTTCCTATATAATGCAAAATGTTGCAAGCAAGTGCCAAAACATACTCCCAATATTTCCTGCCATACAATTAATTTCTTATAAAAATATAATTAATAAAAAAACAATTAATTAATTAATTAATTAATACGTTATGTTACCAACCTGTTGAGGGTAATCACCATCTTCCAACTGAGAATTAATCAATAGCCTAGCAGCACGGTGAAGAGGAGCTGGGTCCCTTTCTACCTGTAGTCATAGTCATTGATTGATTAATTCTATATTAATAGCATTCATAATCATATAATTACTATTAATCTACTTAAGCTAACCTGTTGTGCATGAATCAAAGCCATTAAAGCAAAAGAAGTCTGAACTAAATTTGAAGTATTCGCTTGGAGAGGTGTATATACTTTTGTCTTACATGAAACACGACTCTCTCCCCAACCACCATCTGCACATTGAATTTTAAGTAGAAAATCTACACCTCTTCTTATTGCTAAGGAATTTTTGTAAGTATTTCCAGTTGCCTCTAATCCTTTTATAGCAAAATAAGTAGCATAAATGTGACATATTCCCCAGTTCCCGTACCACGATCCATCCTCTTTCTGCATTTCTTTGATGTAGTTTGATGCTTTTATTATAAAACTCTCAATCTCTCTCCTCCTGTGACTTGGAAATAGCCTCTTAAAAACCACTACTGCCTGTACAGCCGATGATGTGCATTCTACATACCTAAATTTAATGATCACGTCCATTCATAAAAACACACACACAAAAATTCGATATAGGTCAAATTGAATTTTGCTACATGTAATATTTTTCAAATAATAGTCTTAAACTATTAACATACTCCAACTCCAATATTGAGTATTCTAAGAATTCCACCGGATTCAATCGCTGAAAAGTGTAAGATCACAAAAAATAATGATATTAATCAGTCATCTCGCTTATTTTAAGATTTAAATTTGATAGTATAGCTTATAATAAATCATGTGTTTACCTCAAACCAAGATGATCCATTGCTGGTAGGTTGCCAAGCTGACACTCCGCCATTTTTTCCCTATTTAATCCATTACGAAAAAACTTGTTCGTTGATTATTAAGTTATTGTCACTAAGTAATTGACGGAAAAGTTTATGAAAATTACATATCATATTCAAGAATTCAAATATTCATTATTGATATGTCGATGTATTCATCCATATATCTTTAAATTGGAAGGTTTAAAATCAGTATTAAGGATAAATCATTATCTCCAATATTCATCTAAATATCTATGACATATAAAATATATTATCAATAGTCACGATTATAAATAAAAATACTAACAATAAGATCTAAGACTTATTTAAGAAGTGAAAAGACAAGATCATTAATTAAAAAAAATATTGTACACTCTTTTTTAATAGGAATATCGGTTGATATTGGTATATTTTTTTTACAAAGATTAATTATGGTTAAAAAATCAGTTTACGTTAATTTACAAATTTAGTATGCCTAAACTTTCAAAGTTGTATCTAATAATTCTCTTAATTTTAGAAAGTGTCTAATAAGTCCTTGAACTTTTAATTTTGTGTCTAATAGATACTTAGACTTAAATGTCTATTATATATGAACAAAATTCAATTTAGCATATAATAAGTCCATGAATTAGAAAAAAAAAATGAATAGTTCAAGAATATGTTTGATACAAAATTGGGAGCTCAAGGATTTTTGTAATAAAACCTTTTAAAGTCAAGGACTTATTAGATTAGGAAAAAAAAAATTCAGTGACCTACATTTCTTAAAATTTTAAAAACTATTAGATACAATTTGAAAGTTAAACGAGATTAAACTTATAATTTATGCATTAATTTAAGCATTTAAAAGAAAAGAGAAAAATGTAATTTGAAGCATTATTATTCTAAATTACAATCACCACCTGGAGGGACAAAATGATGTTGATAGCATCAAAAAAGCGTTGTGGCTCCATGGGATTTCCTACAATGTCTGAAGGCATTGTCGAGAATATCAAACAACACTGAGACATCATTTATATATGAAAAATTAGCAAGTCAGTTTAAATTTTGAATTTTATTACGCGAGTTAAGAAATTAATACATAGTACCATTAAATTTTCAGCAGTACAATCAGAAACTTGCAATCCTTGATCTTGGTCCGAGAATGTCCATCCTCCTTTTGATATGTGATGATACATGCTTTGGAAATTACCAGAAGAATTTTCTCTTATCTTAATACAGTTATGAAAAAACAAAAGTTAGAATAATACATACATATAGTTAATCTAATTCAAAGTTAATTTGAGTAAAACACAGCTAGTGAAGACATATATAATCTTCGACTAAAAAGTTAGATGTTTGAATTCTCAATTCTATATATTGTTAAACAAGAGAAGATATTTATCTAAATCAAATAATTGTAATGCGGTGATTCATTACGTACGTTAATCAATCATTCATGTGCCAACAACTTATGTACCTGTGATTGTTTGATAAAGTCGTGCCCTTTCTTAAGCGTGTCTGAGAATTCATGGTGGAGGTTAGTAGCAAGAATGGCTTGAATGGCAAAAGAAATATCCCATGATTGACTATTGGAACCCTAGTCATATATACATATACATACATCTACATTAGGTATTACATTTTGAACAAAATAAATATTAATAACTAACTTGGCAATCTAACTATAATTCAACATATAAAATACAAACCTAATGCCATTCTAAAGGGGCCGATAGGGTTTGATGTTCAACTGAATTGTTAAATTAAAATAATAATACTAATAATAATAATATAATACTAACTTGTATTTTCATTCCGTCTTCACTAACCCACGTGTAATCTTTCACCCTAGCGAGATGCTTTTGGTAAGCTTCTCCATTGGGATCACCAACCCAACAAGCAACCATGAACAATGACTGTATGTTCAATAGCCGTCCACCATGTCAATTAAATTACATTTATTTGAATATTGTATTAATTCTATGATTAATAAAACAAAATTTGCAAGTAATAACCTTAATCACACATGCAGGTAAGATGTAACGACTATTATGATCTTCATAATCGATGAAGCACTTGGTTATTTGGAGAGCTTTATTTCTTACTCTTTTAAATGCCCAACTACTAAAAAGGGGTTCTCCCAAGTAGTAAAGAGTATCACATATTAATTTTTGAACCAATGAACGTTCAAACCAATCATCTTCCTGCATTATTCATTGCAATCAAGATATTAAGAGTCTTATAAAAGATATAACATTGAAAAAATCAATCTATATATCTACAACCAAAAGATTGCAGGTTCAAAATCCTCGGATTCACATCTTGTTGAACTCAAAAAAAAAAAAAAAAATCAGGTTGGTCCAAGTATAGTTTTTGAAGTTTTAATTTCATCTATTATTTTTATTAACATTAAACTTTCTATAAAATATATCATTATTGGTTGCAACTTTGAAATTTTAAATTATAAATGACAAATAAATTTACATATAATTCTCAACTGATAAAGATAAATTATAAAATTAAAAAATTACATCAGTGTCATGGTTGAAATTATGAATTGAACAATTTGTATAAGACTATGAAAAAAAAATGATTATCCAAACATCTTACCTAGTAATGATTTATTAGAAAGTCGTTCAAAGTCAAGAAAATATTAACTTATTCTGTTGGGAATAAAATACATGAAAAAACGATCTTACTTCTTACAAGATGAATTGTACCTTTCTAATAGTATGATTTTTAAGGCATCAACCAACACATTAAAGAAATTACTTATATACACCTTCGATAAAGAGAAGTGCAAGATTTTCAATTTCCACTTTTCACTCCAAAATGGTTGTGAATTCCAATCACTTTCACTCATGTGGATCAAAGAACCCAGTCTCATAGGTCAGTATAACGTTCTGTGTTATTTTATTATACTTTGATGTTTAATATATTATTTGGGTTATTCATTAAATAAGGATTATTTAATTAAGTTTAAACTAAGGGGATTTTAATTTTTTAAGGAAAGGAAAATTAAAATAAAAGGCGTGGCATTTTTGTAATTATGTGGAGTAGGGCTAGCGTTTAGGTTTTTTTGGGGGGAGCCCTATAAATATGTAGCTAAGGCCCTAGCCACCAATGCCTCCTTAGAGAATTTTCACAAATTTTCCTCCCTTCCCTCCTCTATTTTCATGCCATTCTCCATCTCTCTTCCCCAAAGTTTTTCTTCCACTTCCTCATACTTGACTCCTCCTCCCCACAGCACCGCCTACAAACAACAGGCAGAGAGCAGCTACCGACGACAGCAGTGGTGGCAGTGCTATACGTGGCCGACAGCACGGTTCTTTCTCTCTTCCTCCCTCTTTTCCTCACTTTATTTTCCTTTTTCCTCACTTCGATCAAGGAAGTTACTAAAAAATGCCTTCCATGGCGCCTCTGCATACTCCCTGTGGCACAAGTAAGACAGAAAACTCGTGGTTGTTGTATTTCCCAGGTTTCTCCCCATAGTAAGCATGTTTTTCCCTCTTTTCGGCCACTATAAAAGACGATTTTTGCCAAACAAAAGGTCAAGAAAGAGCAGGAGGTCGAGATCTACATGTTTGCGGAAGCAAACCACGATCGGACTTGCAGTGGAGCATCACGTGCGACGAAGGCTCTTTGTGATGGCAGTGTGTGTACCACATGCGCCGAGACTCGAGCTGCGTGTAAAGGCGTGTCTGGCCTATGTTCGACCTAATTTCGACGACATTGGATTTCTGGAGTTGAGTAGAGTCGAAATTTGATCCCTATTCACCCAAATCACAGTAGTGCGTGAGCGACACATGGCGAATGGCGGTAGTGCATAGGGTGTTTTCAGGATAGAAGCTTGTCGTGCCTTCCTCGGTAATATTCGCTCCTTAAAAGTCTTAGTTACCTATTTCCATGTTAGATTAATGTTGAATAAAGGGCTAATGAGACATTATGGGTGTGTGTGTATCTTAGGTGCTAAAGGAACCATCTACCAGGTCTCGTAAGAATTACTTGTTTACGGCAATACAAGGTAGGTAGTCCCACCCATGGACAAGCCTTTGGGTTTGCTCAGACGACTACTTAAATTTTGTGGTGTATGTTGTAGTTGTCATACTTATGCTTATGCTTGGTGATAGATAAATATGATGTATTCTGATGTTATGATATGATATGGTTGACACACCTGGACACGTAGTATGTGATAATTATGTATCACATGATGTGGTTGTTGAGTATGTGTGAAGTTGCTAATTCTTTGCACAAGTATAATACTGAAGTTCTCCATGAGATTTTGATTCTCTGCATGATATTATATTGAGGTTCTCCATGAGAACGTATTTCTTTTCTCTGTATGATTATTATATCGAGGTCTTCCATGAGAATATGTACTCTACATGAATATTATATTAAGATCCTCCATGAGATTGTGTGTAACGTCCCTTAATTTTTAATTAATTCATATTATGAGTTGTTTGAACTAATTAAGAGACTAAGTTTTGTTTTTATTTTATGTGTTGGAGGAGGAATTTATAAATAGTGTTTGGTTAATTAAATGGCGTTTTATTTTGGTAAAAATTGGAAAAAAAAAATTAAATTAAAGGCATTCTTGTAAATTAGAGGACTTAGGGCTATGATTGGGGGTTGAGGTGAACCCTATAATTGTATCATTAGGAACTCTAGCCACCAAACCATTTTCCTATTCCCAAAAAGAAAGAGGTCATCTCATTTTTTTTCCCTCTTTTCCTTCCCTTTTCACGCTAAAAGCACCTATCCTCCCCGAAAATTTTCTTCCTCTCACACACGACTTCCTCCCTCACGTTCACCTCTCCTCTAAACGACAGTAGCAGATGGCGACAGTAATGAACGGCGGCAGCAGTGGCGGTGGTAGATACTCTTTTTAGTGTGTCGCCAGTAGGTAGCCGACAAGGTATTTTTCTTCCTTTTCCACAATTTTTCCCTACTTCCCTCGCTCTGTTTGGGTTCAAATTTTTAGGATGGCTTCCTTATATTTCCCTCATATCCCAACCAGAACAAGTAAGGCATCAGAGTTTTTGAAATTCATGTTTTTCTGAGTTTTTCCCAATTTAACCCTGTTTTCCCTCTTTTCTATATCCTTAAGAAGGCGTTTTCGATAAAACGAAGAGTCAGAAAGCACCATGAGGTCAAGATCTATACATTTGTGGAATCAGAATTGCAATCAGAGTGGCAGTGAGGCTGCACGCATAGTGGAAGGAGCAAAGATGGTGGCGCGTGTATTACACGCGCCGAGCTTCTTCATGCGAGTGGTGGCGTGTCTGGACTCCGGTCGAGGTGATTTCAGCTGCAATGAACTCCTGACGGTGAGTAGATTCCAAAACTGGTCCCTGATGGTCTATTTGAGGTGGCGCGTGGGGGACAACTCGTCGGACAACGGCGACGCATGAGCTACGGCTGGTCCAGAAAGGGTAGTGTCTTCCCAATGTCGTTTGCCCCTCAAAAAACCCTAAATTTCCTTTTCAATTATTGATTATTTGGAATTTAGGAAATAATAAGGATATTTTTAGAATTTTGGGTCTAGGTTGCTTAAGGAATCTAATACCAGTTTTCCTTGGAGTTGCGTATTGTTTTTCTTAAGAATTGAGGTAAATGACTTCGCTCCTAGATAAACTATAGGACTAGGTTGGTAAATGGTATGAATTGATGATGTATGTGTCAATTTTGCCTATCTTATGTTGTTTGAGAAATTGAGCATGATGGACATTAAAGTGATGAGCATACTGAGTATTTGGTTGTTTATGTGGATGTTATTGGCCTTGGTCTCGATTATCGTGCTTTATAGATGTTATGGGCGTTGTTGGAATATTGCATGTTAGATGCCTTAAGGCTTCGGATTATGTGATAAGTGTATAAGAGCTATGTATAGTATAGTTGTGTGTTGCATGTCCATGTGTAGGAGTTATACCATATTTGCTTAGTGTTGTGTGTGAGAACCTCCATAAAATGTATTCTACGCTTTGTGCTGCTGTGTGCTCTAAGGTTTCTTTGTGAGATTTTTATCTTTGTTTAATGTTGTAATGAGAACCTCCATGAGATACATTCTTCGCTTTGTGCTACTGTGTGCTTAATTGAGTTGCCTCGAGATGGTATACTCTTGTGAGAGTCCCATATGAGCTTTATGATTGTGTGTGTGTGCATGTCCGACCCCAGGGTCAAAGTTACTTACTGGGTATATTTTATACCCAACATTTTCCCTTTCTTTTCTCTTAGATAAGGAGAAAACCTACCGAGGTGGCTGACGAGAATGGAGTTGCAACCAAGCTATGGGCACAAACCATATTTGCTTAGTGTTGTGTGTGAGAACCTCTATAAAATGTATTCTCCGCTTTGTGCTGCTGTGTGCTATAAGGTTTCTTTGTGAGATTTTTATCTTTGCTTAATGTTGTAATGAGAACCTCCATGAGATACATTCTTCGCTTTGTGCTACTGTGTGCTTAATTGAGTTGCCTCGAGATGGTATACTCTTGTGAGAGTCCCATATGAGCTTTATGATTGTGTGTGTGTGCATGTCCGACCCCAGGGTCAGAGTTACTTACTGGGTATATTTTATACCCAACATTTTCCCTTTCTTTTCTTTTAGGTAAGGGGAAAACCTACCGAGGTGGCTGACGAGAATGGAGTTGCAACCAAGCTAGGTCTTTCACATTTAAACATTCCATTGTTTTAAATACTAGATGTTGAATTGTGTTCAAACTTGCATTTATTTTATCTCTTTATTTTAATTTATTTTAAATAAGAAAATTGGGATCCTAATATATTCCGTCAAGTTTGAACTCATTACTCTATCCATTTCCTTATGAAATTATGACTTGTTTTGAGTTGAGTTACTTAGTAAAATCTGTTGTTTCGAGCATGCATGCTAGTAGTAGCTCTAGGTAATCTATGTCTAGCAGTTGGGATGTTACAATTGGTATTAAAGCCATTACAGTTTTGTAGACTACTTACATCGTAAGCACTATTGTGTTACCATGGCTATGTTGCAACCCTCTCGTCACCACCAGGTATGCTTCTAACTTAAGTTTAAGATTAGATTGTTTTAAGAAGTTGTGTTGGGATTGCATTTGTCTTGTGTAAGACTTGACTGATATTGATGTGATAGATATGCTGATTTGGGTTTAGTTTTTAGATCATGCCTCCCCGTGAAAGAGGAACTGGTCGGCGAGGTAAGGGCATGGGTCATGGTTGAGCTAACCCACCCCCTGCAGTCCCCAAGGATCAACCCTTAAAACAACCCAAGATGCAGCCAGAGGTACAACTCGATGAGCAGCCAGCAACTAAACCTCTAATAGCGGATGTGGTGTAGACCATGATACAGACCTCACTAAATAAGCAGATGTTGCAGTTCTTGCAGGGTCGCATGAGTGTTACGCTTCATGCAAGATACATAAAAGATTTCAAGAAGTACGATCCCCAAGCTTTCAATAGAGCGGCAGTTGACCCTACGAACATTGAGTCCTGGCTCGCATTCATTGAGGCAATTTTCGATATATGGATTGCCCCGAAGAGAGGTTCACTGTGTTGTCTTCATGCTGCGAGACAACGCGTTACTGTGGTGGAAATTGACCGAGAGTTCAATAGATGTCACAACATGGCTGGTTACATGGGCACAGTTCAGGGAAGCATTATTGGTACAATACTACCCAGCCGATGCGCATTTTGAGAGGCAGGTAGAATTCTTGAGTTTGGAGCAGGGCAGTTGGATAGTGGAAGAATACTAGTGGAAGTTCACAAGATTATGCTACGGCCTTGAAAGCAGCCTCTTCGATTGACTCAAAGGCCACTGATCTGCAGATGCAGACGACACCAGGGACCAGCAGTTGTCAGGTAATCGTGGCATCGAGATCCAGTTAGGAGCGAAAGATAAAGTATGATGCACTAGCGTCCAACCACCCCCAGCGTTTCTAGTGCAGCTTTACGGGGCCTAACCAGAACTAGGGTCAAGGACAACAGAGGCATAATTGAGATCATTCGTACTGTTGACATGTAGAAAACCTCATTAGGACGTCGTGGTGGTAGGATTTGCTACAAGTACCACCAGAAAGGCCACATAGCAGTAAACTGCCATAAGAACCTAGGACACTAGAACGCCACTAGAAATACAATTCAGGCTGTTACCCTAGGACATGATAACCGTCAGCGGGGTAGGGTCTTCGCCACCACTCGCTAGAAAGCTGACAATTCCAACATTGTGGTGATAGGTACCTTGCCTATCTTGGGTCACTTTGCTTTTGTATTATTTCATTTTGGTTCTCTGCATTCTTTCATTTCCACTAGTTTTGTAAAATAGACTAGATTAACACTTTAACCTCCAGGTTTTATAATGTCAGTTTCCACTCTGGTAGAAGTAGTGCTAACTGCTAGTGAGCGAGTTAGGGACGATAGTGTATTAGTGTCAAACCACCTTTTTGGGGTTGATTTAGCTATATTAGATATGTCAGATTTTGATGTTATATTAGGTATGAAGTGGTTGTCAAAAAACCATGTCGTCATTGATTGTTTTCATAAGGAGGTGGTTTTCAATCCACCTCATGGGTCTAGTTTCAAGTTCAAAGGATTGCATAGCGAAGCTGTACCGAGGATCATCTTCGCACTAATGGTAGAGAAGTTGATCGAACAAGGAGCCTATGTGTTACTTGCTAATGTAGTCGACACCAGATATGCAGAAGCTTCAGTAGATTCAGTGCCCATAGTGCAGAAGTTTGTGGACGTGTTTCCATATGACCTTCCAGGGTTGCCACCTACTAGGGAACTAAATTTTTGTATCGAGTTAGAACTAGGTACAACACCCATCTCGAAGGCTCCTCACTGAATGGCCCCAGCCAAGCTGAAAGAGCTAAAAAGTCAGTTACAAGAATTTCTGGACAAAGGGTGCAACCACCCTAGTGTTTCACCTTGGGAAGCACCAGTGCTGTTTGTCAAGAAGAAAGATGGGTCTATGTTGCTGTGTATTGATTACCGAGAGTTTAACAAGGTGACGGTTAGAAATAAGTACCCATTGCCACGAATCGATGACCTATTTGACTAGTTGCAGGGAGTTGCTGTCTTGTCCAATATCAATTTGAGGTCGAGGTGGCACCAGTTGAGGGCCAGAGATGAGGATATCCCAAAGACAGCTTTCAGATCTAGGTACGGGCACTACAAGTTTGTGGTGATGTCGTTCGGACTAACGAATGCTCCAGCGGTGTTCATAGAGTTGATGGATAGAGTATTCAATGAGCTCCTTAATACTTTCAGTATTGTGTTCATCGATGACATCCTGGTTTATTCTAAAACGGAAGCAGAGCACAAGTGATAAGGATCATGGTGTTCCCCTAGTTCCAACAAGATTCAACAAGCATTCATTCTTCATCTACAAACTTGGATAGCTTGGTTCAACTTCAATTCCATGTGTTACATGCTGATTCATGTGAGGAAGGACCATTTGGAGCTTTGAAGGTCATTATTTGCAAGTTTGACGTTGAGCATGGAGCTGCCATTAATAACACTTGAGTTTGGCAACCACTTTGAAGACCATTTTTAGTATTTTAGCTTCATAAACTCTCAATTATCTTTTCAGCTTTTGAATGTTAGTTTTAAAGCCTAGATAACGAAGAATAGGAGTTACCAAACATTTCAATCATGGTCTTTACTTTTGTAACTAATTAGTGGGTATTTGAAGGGTTAGGAGTTTCTTTTGTATGATGGCTATACATAGCCACGAAATTGAGCTTGTAACGAGATGATTATGATGAATGAAAACTAAATTCTCAAATTTGAGACTTTACCTTAGAAATATGTTTTGTTATTTCTAAGTTTTTCTTGCAATTCTTGTGATAGATTACAACCGAGCCATTCAATCAAGCCTTGATCAAGTTTGGTTGTGAAGTGACTCAATTTAGAACAAGATTTCCAAATCTTGCTTCTAAATCTTTCATCTTAAGAGGTAATCTAATTCTAGCCCTGTCTCTTGGTTGATATTAGTTTAGCATAAGGAGGTGTTAATTTCTTTAATTCAAGGGTTCTTGTTTCAACAAAAGCTTGGATCTTTGGGCTAAGAGTTAGGATTGCCTTATCAATTAATATCAGAGCATTGGTTGCATCTTGTGGCTTACTCTAGAATTGATTTTATCTTTCAGTTCTGCATTTGTTCTTGCATCTTTGTTTCAATTTTGTCCATTCACTTTGTTGCTTCCATTTCATCCATTGTTCTTCATCTTTCTGTTCTGATTTCATTTCCAACTTAAAGATCAAGTTTAAATCTTGAAAGAACAAAAAAAAAACAAAAAGAAGAAGATGAAAAAAAAACAGCGTCCAGAAATTATTCATATTGAGTTCTTGAAAATTGATGCAAACTTGGTGTTTGATCTTTCAAATCTGAACCAATCTGAGTGAATAGTGATATTACAT
>JAOANK020432744.1:0-13344 GCA_026257165.2 Telfairia occidentalis | reverse complement strand
ATAATTATTTTGAGCTAATTAGAGTGTATAGATCCTCCTTCCGCTGTGCATGCATGTTCATGTATCCTTCAGTTTGCCAAAATTGCCCCTTCAAAAGATTGAGACAGAGGAAAAAACATGATTAAAGAGGAAAATCACAAGAAAACACAAAGTTTGAGAACTTTGATACCTTACTTTTTTTGGTTGGGATATGAGCAGGTGATAAGGAAGTCGTCCTCAAAATTTGAATTTAATCGGATTGAAGGAAGTTGGGGAAAAAGAAAGAAAAAAGAAAAACATGTTTGCCATTACCATTGCCAGTCTCCAATTGCTGTTGTTGTTGACAGTCGTCGTTATCATCTTTTACTGAACGTCGACGGTGGGTGGTGCTCGTGAAGAAATTTTCGAGGAGAAGGAAGTGTTGGCATGAGTGAGGAGAAAAGAGAGAAAAAAAATTTGAGATGGCCTTTTCTTTTTGGAGTAGGAAAAGGGTTTTGGTGGCTAGATCCTTAACTACATATTTATAGGTCTCCCCAAAACCCAAACCCTAGCCCTACTTCCACATAACTACGAGAATGTCACCCCTTTTATTTAATTTTCTTTTCCCAAAAAGAAAACAAATTAAATTTCTTAATCCAGTATAACTTAATTAATTCTCACTTAATAACCACACCAAGATTTAAAAAAAAAATAAAATCTCAAAAATTCAACAAAATATCAATCCAATCATTAAGAAATAATGAGGCATTACAACTTACCCACCTTAAGGATTTTCGTCCCCAAAAGTTGCTATTTCTGAGGCACTTCGGGTAACTATTTCCTGTTTCCTCAACATGCTGCCTCCTCTAGGCAATATCATAATATATGACCCTCTTTGTTACATCTAAAGAAAAGCTTGGCGCTGATCGCACAACGTCCCCAATGTGGTTTTTCGTATGTCCCATACAGTGGCCGATCTTGGTTTCTACCTCGCTGCCCTTGATCCTGATCCTGGTTAGGTCTGACATTATTATCCTCAGTATGCTGAGGATGAGTGGTTGTTGTCGCGTCAAATCTCCTTTTCTGTACAAATTTAGACGCTGACGTTGCTACTAGCTGGAAACTGATGCCCTCTGGTGTGGTCTGTGCCTGAACAAAAGTGGCTTTTGAATCAATTAGGGAGACTGCCTTCAAAGCTGACGTATAATCTTGTGCGCAGCAAGCCGCTACAATTCCCTAAACTCTGTCTTTAAACCCTGTGATGAAACACTCAGTCTTCTTGGCTTCAGTGTCTACCAAGTCTAGAGCTACCGTGATAGCCTGGTGAACTCGCGCTCGTATTCCTCCACGGTCCAAATGCCCTGCCTCAAACTCAAAAACTCTACCTTTCTTTCAAAATGTGTCTGGGCTGGGTAGTATTGTAGGAAAAATGCTTCTCTAAATTGAGTCCACGTGGCTGGTAAAGAGCCAAAAGAGCACTCAGCGGATTCCCACCAAAGTAACGCATCGTTTCGTAGCATGAAGATGGTGCACTAGACCTTTTGCTCCTCAGGGCAATCCATGTATCAGAAAGTGGGTTCAATAGAGGACAACTAGGACTCTGTCGTGTTAGGGTTGACTGCCACCCCATTCAAAACTTGGGGTCATACTTCCTAAAGTCCCTTAGGTACCTTGTCTGGGTCGACATGCTTTCACGACTCTAGAAGAACTGCAGTATCTGACTGCTCACTGCGGCCTGCACCATGGCTTGCACGGACTCGGTCGTCAAGGGGTCTACTGTAGGGGAAATCTGTTGACCTGTCGCATGCTCGTTGGGTTGTTCCACTGGCTGGTCCTCAGGCGCTGCGGGCAGTGGGACCGTTCGACCCCTACCTCTACCTCTACCTCGACATTCAGTTCCTCTGTCGCAGGAAGGCATGATCTAAAAACTAAGCCTAATCAGCCTATCTATCGCACAACTCATCAAACAAATAACAACACAAGCACAAAGCAAGTCTAACATGTTTTCTTATAGCACAAGTAACCTTACCAACCAAAAACAGGCATACCTGGTGACGAGGTGATTGCTACATGGCCATGGCGACACACTAGTGCTTACGACGTAAGCGGTCTGTAGAACTGTAATTGCTCTGATACCAACTGTAATGACCCGACTTCTAAACTTAGATCACCTAGGGTCGCTACTAACATGCATGCAAAAGTTATTAGACTTTCCAAAACTTGAAAGCGAATTTTCATAAATGTAGAAATAACTAATGTTTCAAAAACATAATTGAAAACATGATGGGATCCCTAATTTTAAAGCAATTGAAAAGAACATTAAACTTAGTTAAAAAGTATGACATTGAGTTTCAAAAATACTTAAAACTATGTAACTCCTAAGTACACATGCAGAACCCCGAAATGCGTGATCATGGCTCTATGCAATCGCTCCCGTCATCCACCCAAGTAGTCATTCCTCTTACCTCAAAAAAAGGAAAAGATTGATTATCTCAAATATACCCAGTAAGTAACTTTGACCCCTGAGGTCGGACATGCGAACACACACAATCATACAATACTCATGCAGGCCATGTGGGTGAAGGAATCAAATTTCCAACGTTTTTCAATATTCAGTTTGGTACAGTAAACATGCAAATAAAAGCGTAATACATAAAAGGGAACAAAAAGACTTACCTTTGTAGAATCTTCTTCAATTCACGTACAACAGCAAGTAAACCAAAATCCATTCAAAACAACAACTTGGAGAACTTGCTATACTCCGGAGAAGGAACAAATGAGATTGTGGGATCTATATCTTTTGAGAGGAGAGGGGAACAACGTGAAAAACCAGCAAAAGCTCTGTGTTCTCAACACAGAGGTATTTATAGAGAAATTCAGAGAGAAGGTGGGATGCCTTTTCTCTCTCACGTAACCCATTAACTCCCCTTTAGTGGGGAGTTAATTTTAATTTTAATCAAAATAATAATTAAAATTATAAATAATATAATTAATTATATGTATATTATGCATATTAATCACATTAAAATGCATATTTCTCTCTTTAACCTATGGTTTTAATATGAATCCTATTCATATTAAATTTTAACCTATAGTATTTATATGAATCCCATTAATATAAATTAGATTTAAATCTCATTCAAATTATTAAATTCTCACATACTATATAGCTTAATTATAAATCATATTTATACTCAACTATATACTATAATCCCATTATTTATAATTGAGCAACCTCCATGAGATTCAAATCTAGTTTATATTAATGGGATTCATATAAATACTATAGGTTAAAATTTAATATGGATCGGATTCATATTAAAACCATAGGTTAGAGAGAGGGATATGCATTTTCATGTGATTAATATGCATAATATACATATAATTAATTATATTATTTATAATTTTAATTATTACTTTGATTAAAATTAAAATTAACTCCCCACTAAAGGGGAGTTAATGGGTTACGTGGGAGAGAAAAGGTTTCATCTAACCGTTTGTAACACTTTACAACTCTTGTAACAATTACAAAATGAGTCGTATCCAATAGTGTTACCAAGATAAGGTACCCAACCTTATCTATATACTATAGACCGTTTATGTTATTATTTAAACATTATCTACCTGTATGTCTACCATATACATGTTTAAATTACATAAAATAACCTTGAATCTTAGTTTATTGAATTGGGTTAATGCACATTATAAGTGAAATAAAATAACATCTTATTTTATTGAATAAATAATTTGTTCACAATAATTACAAAACACCAAACTCACAAGATTTAGGACACCAACCCCAATAGTGGGAGCTACTCATCTTCCTTACGTAGAGGTACACAATCTAATATTATCCAGAGATACACAACCTCATGGAGAGCCTCAATATAGTATTAATGCAGAGAAATACGTTCTCATGGAGGACCTCGATATAGCAATCATGTAGAGAAACACATTATCATGGAGGATATCAATATTATATTTATGTAGAGAAATACAATCTCATGGAGGACTTCAACATTATATTTATGCAAAGAAATATGTTCTCATGGAGGACCTTAATACAACAACCGGATGCAAGTATGAACATGCAACATACATACACTCTAATATGCAAGGTCCCAAACAACATCATACAGTCGATGCCCAAGGCATCCAGTATACAATTTTCCACTATACCTCTAGCATCCAAAATCCACATATGATCGAAGTCCATAACATATAACATTCACATATGCATTCAACGCTAGTCTATCTTCATGCTCACATTAAAACAAAAAAAAAACAAAGATAGACATATTCAGCACAGACGTCAAACAAGTCAAATAATTACCGACCTAGCCCAATGGTTTATCCAGGAGCAAAGTCACTTCCCTTATATTGTAGCAAACAAGTACTCCCTAAGAGACCCATAAGACTGTTCTTTTATCACCTAAGGCACACATACATCCATGACATCCTATTAGCCCATTATTCATAACTAACCTAATATGAAATAGGTAACTTAAGACTTTTCAGTAGCGAATACTACCTAAAGAGTCAGAACACGCCACTATTCAAGAAACGCTCCATGCAGCGCCGTCGGACCGCCACGTCTCGTTAACACGCCACCGTGATTTTGGTGAACAGGGATCGAATTTTGACTCTACTGAACCCCAAGAACCAAACGCCACTAGAATCAGCTCGAACGGATGCCAGACGATCCTCCACGTGCGGCCAAAAGCTTTGGCGTGTGTGCCACATGCACTGCCATCACAACACCTATCCTCTGCGCGTGAAGCTCCATCGTCAGTCCGATCGTTAATTCGCTTTCGCCAACGTGTTGATCTCGACCTCTTTCTCTTTTTTGACCCTTCATTTTCCAAAATCGCCCCTGCAAAAGACCGAGACAAAGGGGAAAATGTGAACAAAGAGGAAAAATCCCAAGAAAACACGAAGTTTGAGAACTTCGACGCCTTACCCGTTCTAGTTGGGATATGAGGAGGTGATAAAGAAGTCGTCCTCAAAATTTGAACTCAAACGGACTGAAGGAAGTTGGGGAAAAAGAAAAGAAAGAAGAAAAATACGTTGGTCGTCCCTATTGTCGATCTCCGATCGCTGTTGCTGCTAACTGTCGTCGTCACCGTCTATTGATGGACGTCGACGGTGGGTGGTGCACGTGAAGAAATTTTTGGGGAGAAGGAGGGGTTGGCACGAGTGAGGGGAAAAGAGAGGAGAAATTTCAGATGACCTTTTCTTTTTGGAGTAGAAAAATAGTTCTGGTGGCTAGGTCCTTGGCTACATATTTATAGGTCTCCCCAAAACCTAAACCCTAGCTCTACTTCCACATAACTACTAGAATGCCACTCCTTTTATTTAATTTTCTTTTTTCAAAAAGAAAAGAAATAAATTCCTTAATCCAACATAACTTAATTAATTCTCAGTTAATAATCACACCAAAATTTAAAAAAAAAAAAATCTAAAAAGTCCAACAAAATAACAATCCAATCATTAAGAAATAACGGGACGTTACAATGATTTTGAGGAAACTTTTAGTCCTGTAGTTAAGAAACCAATCATTCGTATAATTCTTATGCTTGTTAATTTTGGTTAGTCCTTGCAACAATTGGACGTTAAGAATTCCTTTTTACATGAGGTGTTAAAGGAAGAGATATTCATGTTTCAACCTGTGGGTTTTATTGATCCTAGTTGTCCATCATTTGTTTGTAAGCTGCACAAGAGCTTGTATGGGCTCAAGCAAACACCTTGTGCTTGGTTTGAGCAATTTACCCCTCATTTGTTGACTCTCGGTTTTGTCTCTTCCTCTGTTGATTGTTCTCTATTTGTGCGTAAAGTTGGTAGCTCTATCACTTATCTTTTGCTGTATGTTGATGACATTATCATTACTGAATCGAATGTTGTTTACATTGTGGAGTTAAAGTCTACTTTACCTATTGAATTTCATATTTCTTACTTGGGAGAGTTGACTTATTTTCTTGGTTTGGAAATCAAGCGTCGGTCCAGTGGTTTGTTTGTTAATCAAGCTAAGTATACTTTTGATTTGCTAGAAAAGTCTGGGATGAATAATGCTAAGCCTTGACTTATATTGTTGTCTACATTGGTTGATCTTGTGGTTACTGCACCTCCTTTTCCCTATCCTCAATTTTATAGGCATATTGTTGACTCTTTACAATATCTTCCTTTCATCAGCTCTGATATTGCTTTCGATGTGAATCAGATCAGTCAGTTTATACATAATCCCACTAAAATTAAGTTTACACTACTTAAACATATTTTATGATCTTTGTGTGGTAATCGTATGTTGGGTGTGTTGTTTCAGCGTGTAATATGGCTCTTACGACCTATTGTGATAGGAATTAGACTGGTGATACTATTGATCGTCATTTGACCACGTGGTTTGTTGTGTTTCTAAGCACTAGTTCAATTTCTTGGGTAGCGAAGAAGTAGCAAACAACGTCTTGATCCTCTATGGAAGCTGAGCATCATTCACTTGTTATTGCTACTGCTGAAGTTTATTGGCTTCTTCAACTGCTATGAGATATGTGTCTTGTTTTAACGAAGCCTTTATTTTGTGGAGTGATAACACTTAAGGGATCTATGCAAGCAACTCGCGGTGTTCTGTGCTCGCACGAAACATATGGAGATAGATTATCATTTTGTTCGTGAAAAGTGGTGCACAAGGATATATCTATTCATTTTGTGTCTACCCATGACCAAATTGCCAATCCTCTTACTAAAGCTTTGTTTGCTGCTGCATTTTTGTGTTTAAAAGTAAACTCATGGTTTCGACTAAGTCTCTGTTTTTAGTCCATGAGTTTGAGGGGGTGTGATTGAGCTGTTAGTTTGGGCCATTGTATTGGGTCATATCAGTTAGTAATATTGTTGCAGTTTATTATGTGAGAAATTGGAATGTGTCCTTTTTTACCCTCTCTATTTTGAAAGATAGCTAAACCACTTTTGATATTGAAAAATAGTCATTTCATTTTTTCCATTTTTTTTGTGACATTTTCTCTCTACTAGGTTCTATTTTCACGTAGTTTTGAATTAAAGATTTTGTGTTGCTTCAATTTTATTTTCCCATTTTGTTTGTTACAATCTCTTCCTTCAAAATTTTATTTTAAACGTTATTTTGAATAAGAGAAATTTTGTGTTACGCCCTAGGCCCAGGATTTGGAATCCAGATTCGGCACCTATTGGCCCCGACATTCCCTTATGACCTGGCCACGCTACCTACTTGACTTGAGCTACTTGCAAGATTGAAGACTGTCCCTACAGACCGACACAGGTCCTTCTAGCATGCTTTGTCCTCACTCACATGCTTCCTAGGTAAATTTCCTGGGAGGTTACCCAATATAAGATTGCTCCAAGCAAAGCACTCTTAACTTTGAAGTTCTTATGATTGAGCCACCGAAAAATAAGGTGCACCTTATTGGTATAGGTAGTCACTGTCAATTCTTTTAAGCCTTTCTTAACCATGCTTGCATAGTCTTAGGAACCCTCTCATTCAGATGTATTGTCGGTTCATTCATGTACCCCTCCTCGCATTACATGCTCACTAGCTTCCGCTTGGTTCGTCCCCGAACCACATCTTACTAGGAGTGGATCCGTTTTGATACCATCTGTAATGCCCCAAGCTCAGGATTAAGAATTCAGATTCGGCACCTATTGGCCCCGACATTCCCCTTTTTGTTACAACCTATTTTTATGCTTCAATTTTGATTTTTCCAAATTGTTTTTAAATGTTACTTTTGAATGAGAGAATCTTCAACTTTTATTTCTCTTTTTTTTTTTTTTTACATTCTTTTTCTTCTAGATTCTATTCTAAATCTTTGTTTTAAATTAGAGAAAATTTTGCTCTTTGTTTCATTATCTCTCCAACACTAGTTTTGAACCATAGATTTTTTTTCTTCTATTATTTCTTTTTTATTTTTCTAAAAAATATCCTCTCTTTTACATTCATTTCTCTCTAGTTTTTCTTTGTTCTTCTTTTTAGAATTTTGTCATGTTCATCTTTTAATAAGTTCTTGATTATAGAATAATAGTGTATTCATTAGATATTACAGTGTACCTCTTCATCGTCTTTTAATACATTCTTGATTATAGAATTATAATGTATTTATTAGATTTTTTTTTGAAAAGGTATTTATTAGATATTACAAAGTATATCTTAATTTCATCATCATTGTGTTTGTGAGTCCTTTTTCTTTCGTTTTATGTTTTTTTTACTTTGAAATCTTCCTCATTTTTCTTTTTCTTCTTCCCTTTTAAGGACAAGCTACACAATATAATATATTGACATTGTTTTAATACACTTTATTTTTTCTTTGAAATCTTTTTCTTTTTCCTTTTTCTCCTTTCTTTTAAGAACAATCTGCACAATATAATATATTGACATTTTTTTTAATATACTTAATTTTTTATTCAAAATTTTAGACAATATCATACATTTTGTTCTTTAAAGTTGTCTTTTTTCTTCATTTTTTTAATTCTAATTCACATTCTAATCTATTTCCGTTATCTAAGTTTTCAATGTCATTGTCTGATTCAGACTTTGTGTAAGACAATTATTTTAGTACAAATCAAATATTTCAACGTATACACTTTCATCATCCCTCTTCGTCCTTTTCCTTTCCTTTCCTTTATCTCTAGATTTTGCTACTTTTTATCCTTTAGTCCTCTATGTGTTATTAGATTAGGTATTAACATATTTACAATCTTGACAAGAAATAAAAAATATCATTATATCTTTTTGTCTATTCTTGACTTCTTTTTCTTTGTTGGAGACTTTTATTTCTTTCTCTCATTTTATTTTTTGGTGCCTTTGATTCAACTTCCTCTGTCATCTCTTCTAAATTTTCCGCCTATGTTGAAAAAAATATTAAATTAGTTAACCTTTAAATATTTCAAAGGTTATAGTATTTTATACCTTTTTATACCTATCTAATGATACTTGCATCCCTTTTAGTCTTTTTCTTTCCAATGAATCGCCTCCAAGTTATCTGACTATTTTTAAATAAAATAGTTAGGCCTAGTTAAAATGACTGATCTAATTTAAAAGCATTAGTAAAAGATACTTAGTATTTTTTTAAATCAATGCCGTAATTTTAGGTGTATAAATTTTTTTGAAATTTAGAAGTATGCATTATTATATTCAAAATATATCTAATTTAAAAGCATTGGTAAAAGATACTTAATATTTTTAAAATGATTTAAGTTTATATCAATGCCATATTTGTAGGTTTATATATATTTTTTGAAGTTTAGAGGTATGCATTATTATATTCAAATTACTACAAAACATGAAACAATATTATATTCAACTATTTCTTCTAAAAGAAAGTCAAAGCCTAGTTAAAATGACTGATCTAACTTAAAAGTATTGGTAAAAGATACTAAGTATTTTGAAAACGATTTAAGTTTATATCAATGCCCTATTTTAGGTGTACAAAGTTTTTTTTTCTTTTTGAAAGTTAAAAGTATGCATTATTATATTTAAAATATATCTTATTTAAAAGCATTGATAAAAGATATTGTATTTTGAAAATGATTTAAGTTTATATCAATGCCTTATTTTGAGGTCAATATATATTTTTTTAAAATTTTGAAGTATGCATTATTATATTCAAAATACCACAAAACATGAAACAATACTATATTCAACTATTTCTTCTAAAAAAGACTATTATTGTTTAAAATTAAAAATTGGGTTTTTTTTATCGCATTTTTCTCCCGAAACAAATTCCTTTTTTTCTTTCCTTTTTAATTTTTTTATTAGTTCGAAAACTTGAAAAGTTTTAAAATATGAAAAACAAGCATTCTAATTTCATAATTTCTATAAATATAGAAGAGTGGAAATTTAGTACTATTTAAACAATTTAAGTTTATATCAATACGCTAGATTTAAGTGTATATATTTTTTTATATTTAACATTCTAAATTATTATATTCAAAATACCCAAAACATAGGAACAATATTATATTCAACTATTTTAAAGAAGAAAACTATTATTGCTAAATTAAAAAGTGGGTCATCTTTAACCTATTTTTCTCTCAAAACAAATTTCTTTCTAAGGGAGGCAATAAAAGAAGCAATAAGATTCAGTATAATGCAGTCTTCCACATATTTGTATTTCAATATAATATAGATTTTTCTCCTAGCGGTGTGTTGCGATTGCAACTTAGCATATGGTGACTTATGTTTCGACTTCTTATTCATTCTTAGGTATCGATTAAACAAAAAACATAGATGAAATTATATTCACCTAATACGATACGTACGTCCGCTCCTCAATCATAAAAATCTTATTGCCAAGAAGAGAGAGTGACTTATTGTTAGAGACTAAATTGATTTTTGGAAAAGAAGCGAGCAAGATCTTTGTGCCTACCGATTGACGCCAAGAATAGTATTTTCCCCAATCTCCTAGATTTCGAAAAAGTGAGTTTTTGTAACGACCTGACTTCTAAACTTAGACCACCTAGGGTCGCTACTAGCATGCTTGCTCTTAAATAAAAAGTTATAAGATTTTCCAAACTTGAAATCAATTTTTCATAAATGCAGACTTAACTAAGTTCCAAATTGCAATTGAAAACAAGTTGGTATCCTTGATTTTAAAGCAATTAAAAAAGAAAAACTAAACATATTTCAAAAGTATGACATTCAGTTTCAACACACTTAAAACGATGTAACTCCTAAGTAGACATGCGGAAGGCTGAAACGTGCGACCATGGCCTCTATGCAACTGATCCTTGTCAGCCACCCAACCCTTACTCTTACAACAAAAAAATAAAAGAAATAAGTTGAGTATAAAATATACCCAGTAAGTAACTCCGACTCCTAGGGTTTGGCATGCAAATACAAACAGTCACGCATCTCATGTGGGACCTATTTCTTATTTTTACACCGCTGCTACCATCTCATGGTGGATCCTCAACCACACAACAAGAGAGACATGTAGTCTCATGGAGGTCCTCAATATATCACTAAGAAAAGATATAAAATCTCGTGGAGGAACCTCAAATAAGCACAAAGCAAGCACACAATGAAGAATGCATCTCATGGAGGTCCTCAACACAACACTAAGTGGAGATGGTATAGCATCAATACATGAACATGCAACACACAAACCATACTGTACATAGGTCACAACAACACATATCATATAATCTGAAACCTCAAGGCATCCAACATACAATATTCCAATGATGCCTTTAATGTCCATAAATCACACATAATCAATGTCCATGCCATATAACATTCACATATACAACCAACCATACCTCATGCTCAATATAATAACCTATCATCATGCTCACATTCTCAAACCACGTAAGATAAGCTTATTCAACACATACATCAAAACAAGTGAAATAATTACTGACCTAACCCAATGGTTTATCTAGGAATGAAGTCACTTACCTCTTAATTCCAAAGTAAAACAACAAGTAAATTTCAAAAGAGTCAGTAGTCAATTCCTTAAGCAACCTCGGTACAAATTCCCAAAATACCTTAATTAATTTTTAACTTCTTATTAATCAATAATTAAAAAGAAAGACTAGATTTTTCGAGGGGCAACCAAGGTAGGGAAAACACTGCCTCTTCTGGTCCAACTAGAGCTCACATGCAACCGCCACATGCTGCCCCATGCGCTGCGTCGGATTGGTGCATAGGGACTAGATTCGAAATCTACTCAACCTCAGGAGTCCAACGTCACCAGAATTAGCCCCAATGGACGCAACTAACTTGGCTACACAAGTATGTAGATGTATCTTCCTACATTATACTATTAAAAATTTGATAGTTATTACTTTTTTTTTTTTTGGAAAAAAGGAAAACATTTATCATTTTTTATATCTCTCTCTCTTAATTGTCAAAAGTATAATAGTGGTGTGTAAAAATGTATCTACGCATCCAATATGCAATCAAGTAATGTTCTTTAAAAAAACATTCTTAGAAGAAGAGAAGAAGAGCAAACCCCATTTTATCTCTTTAATGTTTGTTTGGATCAACTATTGTTTGTGTAAATTCTTTATATTGGCATGATTATACAATAAACCCTAATATTGTGTAGTTTAATAAAAACCTAAGATCTTTGAACTACATGATTTTTACAATAATATAAAAGCTAAGATAACATACCTTGATCTCTGATGTTGATTCAGTAGAGCAATTCTTGAAGATTGTGTTTCTCTCTCTTAGCTTTCTTAATGTTTTATTAGTCGTTCTTGATGGAGAGAAAATACTACTTAATTAGCAATCACTAAAGTTTTATCTTTATGTATACACCATCCATCAATGTGTAAATTAGGAAAATAACCTTTTAATTAATTGGTTCACTAACATGTGCCTACAACATTATTGGAATAATGTACATGGGCCACATTAGGAATATTATTATAACTAAAAATCTAACATTCTCCCACTTGGCCCATGTGAGATTATTTCTCATATTTGATTAATAAACATAATGCGCATAGGTAGAAGATAAATTCATCTTCATATCATAATATCAATCTCAAGTAAAGAAGCTAATAGAATCATGGAGGTCTTACATCATTGCATCCACATAATTCCTTCCATGTATCATGAAATTAGTTCTTCACCTAACATGACCTATAATAAAGGTATTCAATAATGGTCCAACAATATGTTCTTGTCAACGACAAGATCCTGTTTTATTTATGTAATTCATTTATGTATATATTGATCATAAGACACACGAGTCATAAAAAAAATTAGAAACAATAAATAATGAGCTCAAAGTGTCAAATAACGTAATCATAATAGCATAAAGGTATCCACTAATGCCCATAAATTCGACATGTTCCTTGAATGTCTTAGGTGGCAATTCTTTTGTTAGTGGATCTGGAATCATGAGGCTTAGTGACAACCAACTGACACTGTAACGCCCTAGGCCCAGGATTTGGAATCCGAATTCGGCACCTTCTGGCCCCGACATTCCCCTACGACCTGATCACGCTACCTACTTGACTTCAGCTACTTTCCAGAGTGAAGACTGCCCCCACAAACCAACACAAGTCCTTCTAGCATATTTTGTCCTCACTCACATGCTTCGCAGGTAAATTCCTAGGAGGTCACCCAACATAAGATTGCTCCAGGCCAAGAACGCTTAACTTTAGAGTTCTTATGATTGAGCCACCGAAAAGGAAGATGCACCTTGTTGATATAGGTAGTAACTATCAATTCTTTTAAGCCTTTCTTAACCATGCTTTCGTAGTCTCAAGATCTCTCTCATTCAAATGCGATGTCGGTTCATTCATGTACCCCTGTTTTACCGGGTGTTACATGCCTACCAGCTTCTGCTTGGTTCGTCCCCGAACCACATCCTACTGGGAGAGGTCCCGCTCTGATACCATCTGTAACGCCCC
>JAOANK020432642.1:0-13344 GCA_026257165.2 Telfairia occidentalis | reverse complement strand
ATGTATCATTATACATTATAACTTATAAATTTCCTCAAATAATTTGAACAATTCAAATTATTCTCAAAATATTATTCATTGTGAACAAACTAGCAAATGGGCCTTATAGACCAATAGATTAGAAGCTCCAATGACATGAGATTAATTAATTAAACTCTTTAATTAATTATCTGATATTCATTAACTGTCGGCCACTCCACTAAAGACCGACAGCTGCACTCTTTGCACTGTAGATATATTTCTGTGTCCATGAATTTAATTAATCAATGGTAAGTCGACCCTTCACGAATTGTTCATAACTACAGCTGGGTCAAAATTACAGTTTTACTCCTGTAGTTATATCTAACTCTTTAAGTACCACTGATCCCTCTAATGAATAATTAGTCATAGTCCAACTATAACTAGACCCCTCTCTGGCCAGTGAGAGGGTGAGGCATCTTATTGTTCAAGACTTGGAATCATCCCTTAAGAGAATAATTTATCTACTTACCCTCGAAACGAGAATGAGTGAATTCCATCTCATGTAGCTATGTTCCCAGCTACTTACTTAGGCAAATCTCCAAAATGGCAGGCTTATTGAGTCAGCTAACTTGGCCACTCTTACCCATACAGATCAATGATTGCCCTCATAGGTAGGAGTTCACAACTCACTCAAGATTAAGGTCGAGTCACCTATGATCATCCTAGTGGAATGTTAATCTCTTCAAACAACGGTGTTATAAAGAAAGACTAATAATTTCGCGGTCCAGTCTTATACAAACTCTTTGTATAGGATACCCCCACTCATATATCCCCACATGAACGATTAGGATCATAACCATTTGTAACGCTTAACAACTCTTGTAACAATTACAAAATGGGTCGTATCCAATAGTGTTACCAGGATAAGGTACCCAACCTTATCCATATACTATAGACCTTGTAGGTTATTATTTAAACATGATCTACCTCTATGTCTGCCACATACATGTTTAAATTACATAAAATAACATTGGATCTTAGTTTATTGCATTGGGTTAATGCACATTATAAGTGAAATAAAATAACATCTTATTTTATTAAATAAATAATTTGCTTACAATAATTACAAAACACGGAACTCACGAGATTTAGGGCACCAACCCCAACACGTCTAAATTCCTTAGTCTAAACTTAGTACCTTCTCTTTCAAGCAAGATAATAAAAACAACATACACAACATTCAATGGCCAATTAAATGCAGTGATTTAGGCTCGGGAAAATAGAAGAAAGCTGTATTAAAAATGCATTCCACAAGAAAAACTAATAAATTTAAGAGTTCATTACAACCAACATCCTAAAACCAATGAATTTAGCTATTGTTTTCCATTAAAAAAAGTCCAGAAAAATCCATAAAAACAGAGTACATAGATAGTTTAAGAGAAAAGAGGGAACTACCGAAAGAAACTACGTCGTTTCGGTTGTAGGCACGATTCTTGAGATGTAAAAACTCAATTCTGAGCACTCCGAAATCTCCATACGCTTCAGATTAGTAACTCTCGGTGTTCTCTGTGTAATTCTATAAAAAATTGCACCAAAATGGCCTCTCCTTTGACCTAGCGGCAAAAAGAACATTATATAGATTCTACTGGTAACGTTGAGACGATATACACTAGCATTGAGACGTTGTACTTCAATATTACAAAAATGCCACCGCTTTTTTTTTGCAAAATTTGGATGAATTTTTGAAGTAGCGTTGAGATGCTTCTATTCCAGCGTTGAAACGCTACCCCAGAAAAATCTGCACTTATATTTTGACATATTTCCTTCGTTCCTTAGACAAATTTTCTATTCTTAGGCTCGTTTTTTTTAGCCCGAACAATACCGAATTCATATTTTCACCTCCAAATGCTCGATTCCTACAAATTCAACAATAAAAGCATCAAAGTACACATGAAAGCCCACAAGACTTCTAGAATTTTAAGTACTAAAATATCACTTTTTGGAGTGCTATCAGTAATATTCTCATGTCTTTGAGATATAACATTTGGTGGAGAAGAAGTCCCATGTGAAGCAGCCAAGTTTGGGGCATCACTGATGTTATTGCACAAAAATATCCTTTCAGGTGATGTCAACCAAGCTAACTGAGGAGAAAGCCAAAAAGATCTATGTGGATTAGCTTGTCATGGTGTGGTGGCTATATTGATACACTCCGATGATCAAGTTAGGGTGATATTAGCTCGACTCTTAAAGAGTTGAGAGAGAATAATACTTACCTTTTATTGGGAGCTGGTAGCCTTTTTATACCCTCAAGCTGAGAAAGTTTCATGGCATCAACCACACTTCTCATGGAAAGTGGGTTTAACTCTCATGTAGTTGAGAAGTTTTCTGCCTATCACTCCACTTGTACACCCTCTTCTAGAATATCGATACGATTCACAGAAGAGGGACGATGGTGCACCATTCGACCAAGAGGGTCGGTGTAACGACTCGATTCTAGACATAGACTACCTAAGGCCGCTACTAGCATACATGCTCGAATTAAAAGATTTCCAGATTACTCAAACACGGAAAACGACCATTAATATAATATATATATAAATAAGTAAGTATCAAACTTAATTAAATCATACTGAGATCCTGATTTAAGGTAAAACAACGATAAACTAAGCACAAGTAGATGATTGTTCAAAGACTAAACAACTGCTTCGAAAGCTTATTAAATAAAATGACGAAAGGTCAACAGTAAGCAGAAGACTAAACTCGTGACCATGACCTTTTGCAATCCACTCCTCGTCAGCCACCCTGGTAGCCCTTATTCTTACCTAAGAAAAATAAGAGGAACAGATTGAGTATAAAAATACCCAGTAAGTAACCCCAACCGCTGGGGTCAGACATGCAAGCACAAACATTCATACATCTTATGTGGGACCTATTCTCTTTCTTACTCAGAAACATCCATCTCATAAGGATCCTCAAATATACATAAAGCATAGATGTACAATCTTATGGAGGTCGTTAATATAAAATTCAGTAGAGATATGTAATCTCATGGAGAAACCTCAATATAATCACATAGCAAAAATAAGCATCTCATGGAGGTCCTCAATGTAACAGTCAGTAGAGATATGAAATCTCATGGATGAACCTCAATATAAACACACAGCATAGATACACATCTCATGGAGGCCCTCAATATAAACTCAATAGTGATGGAATCACTCACATATGTTCATGCAACACATAATCCATATATGCATAGGTCACAAAGAACACATATCATACAATCAAAACCCTAAGGCATCCAACGTGCAAAATATCAATGATGCCTCCAACATTCATAAACCACATATAACTGATGCCCACGACATTTAATATCCATATAAATAGCAAATCCACACATCATGCTCAACACAATAACAAATCATCATGCTCAAATTTATCCAACCATATATGACAGGCATATTCAACACATACATTAAACAAATCATACAATTTTCCGACCTAGCCTAAAGGTTTATCTAGGAGCGAAGCCACTTACCTCTATTCCAAAGAAAACAACCAGTGACTTCTAAGTGATCCAATATTCGATCCCTTTAGCAACCTAAGTCCAAATTTCTACAATGCCCTAATTAATTTTCTAAATTCCAATTAACCTTCAATTAAAAAGAAAGGTTGGGGTCTTTGAGGGGCAACCGCTATAGGGAAGACACTGTTCTTTCTGATCCAGCAGCAGCTCATTCATCGCTACTACGTGCCGTCGTTGTCCATCACGCGTCGCCTTAAATGGATGAACAAGGACCAAATTCGAATTCTACTCAACTTTAGAAACTCAACGCAGCTGAAATCGCCTTGATCGAAGCTCCCATGCGCCACCAAGCGCGGTTCGAATGTCGGCACGTGTGCTACACGCGTCGCCTCACCCCAACTCCAGTCGCGATTCTGCTTCTACCAATGTGTAGATTTCATCTCTATGCTTCTTTCCGACCCTTTGTTTCACAAAAATGCCCTCTCTAGTTGCTAAAAATAAGGAAAAACATGGAAAAAAGGGGAAAATTTTGAGAAAACACAAGGACCTAGAAGTCGTTGCTTTACCTACTCTATAGGGGGTATGGGGAGGGGATGAAGAAGCTGTTCCTAGAAGGAGAACTTGAATGGAGCGAGGAAAGTAGGGAAAAATTGAGGAAAAGGAAGAATAAGGCTCGCCATCGGCCACCTACCGCCACTGCCGACCACCTGCTGCCGCCGCCTACTAGTGCCATGAGGAGAGAGGCAAGCGTGAGAGGAAAAGAATTTTAGGGAAAGGGGGAGCCTTTGCGTGAAAGAAGAGAAGGGAAAAAGAAAGGGAAAAATACTCTTTGGGAAACTAAGGAGGCATGGTGGCTAGGTCCCTCACAAGCCTACTTATGGGGTTCACCTCAACCCTTAACCCTAGCCATACTTTTTTTTATTTACGAAATTTCCATTATTTTCAATTTCCCTTTTTTCCAAAAGTAAAATCCCCCATTAATTTAATAAAACAAAAATTATTATCTTCCCCTCTAATATTATTCAACAACAATTGAGTCCCTTAATTAATTCTAAATAACACATTAATATTGAATTAAATTAATGCTAAGTTACAGTCAAAGTAAGTTGGAACGAGGTCACTTTTCGGCCTCCTTTGGGCTTGAGGTGTGACCTTTTCGTGCCCTTATCTTGCCACGTGGTAACTACGTGGCGAGGAGTGACTTGTACCCTCCAACATTGCCCCCACTTTGAGGGCCTCAAGTCTCATCAAGGTCCCAAAGTAGCTCAGGTCAGATATGATGACGGTGCCTTGAAGATGAGGTCAAGGTTGGTGGTCAGGGGCAGTTTACGTGTGAATATGGAGCGGCATGCACATTAGTTCGTGTCTTTTGGTAGGGGCGACAGTTTGCATCTCAAAATCTCGATCGTCGTGCATTCTTCGATCCAACGACTTCGCATTGCCTCCAGACGTTAATAAAACACCCCTCCACTTTGAGAACTTGCAACTCAACAATCTCGAGTCGTGGTTTGTGATCATCCACCTACTTTTTTGCTTTGCGCTACACCTAGGTCAACATTCTTTTCACTCCATCTCTTCCCTGTCCTCCCCTTAGAGTTTCTTAAGGTTTAGGGCAAGAAAAACGTCTACTTTTGGCCAGGATGAGGTGGCACCTCCTCGGCCTGCTCCACCTTAGTGAAAAAAAAACTAGGCTACATCATTGTGTGTCCGAAGTATACCGTGTCAAATTTTAGTATAGTGAATTGAGTATCATCCTAAGGATTATGTTTTTAATTTGATTAAATACTATAGTTACTCACAACTTATTTCATCCAGGGAAACTAACTAAAAGGGGAAATGAAATTAATCCACTCCTACTCCTAATTAATTGGAAACGACATTTGGAGATGATACCTTGGAAATATGGTTTCATGCTTTGGACAATAAAATAGATAAATTAACGGCATAATTCCATCATGCAACAACCATAACCTAAGAAGGACCTATAGCCCGTAACTTCCACTCTTGAACTCAGTTAATTCTCTTACTAATTTGTAGGGTCACCCTCTCGGTTTAATTGCCCACAAATAGCTTGGCAATAGTACTCTTCTGTAATTACCACCCCCAAATGTGATCTTGTGAACCCTTTCTCTTTTGAGCAAAATACTATCCCGCTTGTCATCATGGGTCACCAAAAATTCTTCTAGAGATGATAATTCATCCTTCTATTAGAAAATCCCCATTCTTGCATGATGATTTCCTAAAGTCATGCATTTGTTTATTTAGTCTAATTTTTTACTCTCACGAGCTAAAAACTTAAATCATGCCAACAATTTAATCGGTGATTAAGTGACTAAAAAGCATTAATCATACAAATGCATAAACGATTTGTTGCAAGATAAAAATAGTCTATTAATTTAAATCAAGCATAAAAAGCATCCAAAACACTACATCAAGTCTCTAAAACAGAGTTTTGCTATTCAATATCACCATACACAATATAAACTCTACTAAACAATCCACAGATAACTACTAAATTAAAGAAAGGAAGGAAGAACTCCCAAAGACGCGTGTCACACTCGTTTTCATCGTAAAATTGGCAATCCGAGCCTTGGATCTCTCCAAAATCCTGACGAAACAAAGCATTGGGAAAAACACCTAATTCGTCAGCAATTCTTAATTCTGACAAAATAATTTCGTCTAAACAACCACGTCAGCGTACATATATGCTGACGAAAATAATAAATTGTTGGTATAGAAAATTAATGACGACGAAAATATATGTTGTCAGTACAGAAAAAGATGCCGACGACACACAAATCGTCAGGATAGACTGGATATACCGACGAATGAAAACTTCGTCGTCAGCTTTAGCCTTACTACCAATGAATTATCTCGTTGTTATATCTAGGCTATGCCGATGAATTTTATTTTCCGTCGACAACAACGTTTATATATTTTTTTTATTTGAATTTAAAAAGTCGTATATCAATTATATTTTATCATAATCACCTATAAAGTCTATTAAAAATATAACATTTAAATCTAACATTGTCATGAAAATAAATATTTACATTAACTTCAGAATACATGTTATTACATTGAGTTCTAAATAAGAAATACCAAATAAAAGCCTAAGCCTAAGAATAAAAAAATGCTCTATTGTTCAAACTAAAAGCTGTTAGATTGAATTATTTTATAAGTGTTCAATATTGTTGTCTGCTTGGCCAACACGCATAAATAGCTTCTCTATGTTTTTGGAGAAAATACGAGGAGTAGATTGCTTTAGCCTCTAGATTTGGTTAGTTGCGGCTAAGTGAGAAGGTGAGAGATAATCACTCACCTAATGCACAAAAACAATAGGTTTAACTCATATAGGTTATTGAGAATGAACTTAAGATAATTGGAAGATCTGGGAGGATTCCGAGATTATTGTTGTGTGATTCGATACTGCAATTCTTCTGCTTCAACATTCTATGTTAGGGAAATTAACATGTTACCTTAATCCGAACCTATTCATTCTCATCGCTAGAACTGTAAAATAATTTTTTTTTATTTTATCATTTAATTTAATCCAACATTAGTTATAAAAATCATGAATAATTTATTTTTGTTACTTTTGAAGTCACTAAGAGATTAAGTTAAAATAGGTGAAAATCTACTACTAATCCCTTTGGAGACAATATAAATACTTATCACTTGTTATTGATTGTGTACACTTGCACATTGATTTGTATGGTTATCATTGAAAAATTAAGCCTCACCATCACAAGCAACAAGTTTTAGCGCTGTTGCCATGGATTAGTTTGAATTTTGACTTATTTGAATTTGATTCTTTTGGTGAATTGGAGCTTTATTTACATTGATTCAATGTCTTTGTGATTGCAGCAACTGGTGTATGAACGCTAATTCTTATTTGGAGGTTGAGTTTGATCTAGAAATCGAAAGGACTCTCTGTAGACTAAGGTGGGGGTTGAGAACTTGAGCAAGTTCGATGGAGTAACATCCTATACTCCCTAGAGGACCTATAGAGTAGGAAAATCAACAACCAAACAGAGGAAAAGTTCATTACCTAGAGACTAATGAACCAAGTTGAAAATTATGTTATTCTAGCTAATGACAGGGAGAGAGCCATAAGAGATTATGCAGTCCATATGTTTGAAGAATAAAATCTAGAGATTGTTAGACCAAATATTCATACAACAAATTTTGAGATGAAGCCTGTGATGTTTCAGATGTTGCAGACCGTAGGTCAATTCTATGACTTACTTGCAGAAGGTCTACATTTATAATTGAAGAATTTTTTTGGGAGTGAGTGACTCATTTGTGATTCAAGAAGTTTCTAAGGACGCTCTACGTTTATCTTTGTTTTCGTATTCTTTAAGGGATGGAGCAAAAACATGGTTAACTACACATTTGCTCCAGGATCCATCACTACTTGGAAAGAGTTAGCATAAAGATTTCTGACTAAGTATTTTCCACCTTCAAGGAATGCCAAACTCAGAGCGGAGATTGTTTCTTTCAGGCAGTATGTGGGTGAATACTTTAGTGATGCTTGGGAAAAATATAAAGAACTCCTTAGAAAGTGTTCTCACCATGGATTACCTTACTGTGTTCAACTTTAGACATTTTACAATGGCTTAAATTTAGCTACACAAAGCATGGTAGATGCTTCAGCAAATGGTGCTTTATTGTCAAGAACTTATAATGAAGCATATGAGATTTTTGAAAGGATATCAACCAACAGTTATCAATTGTATGACCAAAGAACAAATATCTTGGAGAGCAACCTCAAGGAGGAGCAGAAGTTGATGCACTAAAATCTATTAGGGTAGATATTGTTTCATTGACCAACATGATCAAAACCCTACCCTTAAGGAGTGTTACACCACAGAATGTTACGGTAAATCAAGTCACATGGAGTTATGTGTTCTCTATGGAGAAGGGCATACCTATGAATTTTGCCCTATCAATCTAGCATCAGTTTGTTATATAAGCAGGAATAATCCTTATTTGAACACCAACAATTTGTGCCACAACAAAATAGACAATAGCCCCAACAAAATCCTAGCAATTCTAGCAATTCGTTAGAGAATTTGATGAAAATGTACATGGCTAAGAACGATGCTATGATTCAAAGTCAGCAAGCTTCGTTGAGAAATTTAGAGATTCATATTGGATAATTAGAAAGTGAGTTGAAGACTCAACCACAAGGACAACTTCCTGTCGATACCAAAAATCCAAGGAGGGAAGGTAAAGAGCAAGTGCAAGTAGTAGAACTTAGAAGTGGTGAGCCATTAGCTGGAACAAGTTCTTTGTCTCAGCAAAAGATTGTCAATTAGAAGGCTGTAGATCAAAAAAATAGTGCGAGTAGTGAGATAAGACTTGAAAAAACAATAGGAGAAACAGAGAAATTAGAGGAAGTTCCTAGGACCAAACCTATAGAACCTAAAAAATCTACCCTTGTTACTCCTTTCAAACCTCTACTACCTCCCTACCCACAATGACTTATGCAGAAAACTCAAAAGGTCTAGTTTAATAAATTTTTTAGAAGTACTGAAGTAACTTCACATAAACATACCATTGGTAGAAGCTTTTGAGCAGATGCCAAATTATGTGAAAGTCCTTAAGGACATACTGACCAAGAAGAAGAGGTTAGGAGAATATGAAATGATTTCGTTGATTGAAGACCATTCACCATTCCTGTTTCGATTGGAGAAAAAGAATTGGGAAGAGCATTATGTGATCTCAGAGCTAGTATCAATCACATGCCATTATTCATTTATAAAAAACTATGTGATCTCGGAGCTAGTGGCTGATGGTATTTCAGTCTCAATTTTGACCTTAGCAAGATGATTTTGCAATAAGGCCATTACTTTCTAACACTGTTTACCATTGAAAGGCTGCAAGGATTAGAAAGAGACTGATTTACAACTGAAGTGGTTGACCTAGGTGTAATTAGAGAATCGATAGGCTTATTCTAATTAGCGGGATTCATAGGGAACCATTTGTCTTATAACCCGAGGGATAGCCATGAAGCTTATAATAACGATCAAAAGTATGGCCTTGGATACCTGAGTGCAAATAAGGTGTTCTTTCCTTTTATTAGGATGCGACTGAGATCGAGAACTGGAATTTCAAGGTTGATTGCTTCTGACCAAAAAAGCAGTGGGAGAAATCGAGAATGAGTGAACCAAAGGTATTGCACATTGCTGAGTCTCTTGATCAATAATAGCGAAAGCTTAATCTATTGTAGGTTCAGGTTCCATAAGGAGTAATTTTGAGCCCTAAGCTGACTCAACAATTTATTTAATTCGATGAGAAAACACATCGTGTACTCCGTCTACAAATATTTATCAACCGCTTGAACACCTCCATGGGTACAATCACTACAAGAACATGAGGGATGATGAGAAGCGACTTCATAATATATAATCTTCAGCCGCGTGAAATAAGCACTAACATTCATTTAATTTTAAACTAAATTTGACAAATCTCATTGAAGTTGAAAAATGCATGGACGATTTTGTCGTTGAAATCATTCCTTCAGATCTAACCAAATGTCGCAAGCAGAATGATAGAACAAAATACTCGTCAAAATCTCTTGTAAAGGGAATTTAGGATCTATATAATTACGACACTACTATAGATTATCCAAGAATTAAGTAAATCACCAGTCAATCAAGGAAGCATACCATTAACAAAGTCAATTTTGTTTTTTTAAGGTAAAAACAATGTATTACGTGAAACTTGGTTGAGAAGAAAAACTCATATTTTTCATTTACCATCAGACAACCTCTATGTATATTTACTGGAAAATAAAATCAGCGATCATCTAATTAATTTCAGTTACAACAATAAAGAACTACAAATAAGGAGCAGTTACAACTGAAACCACTAATACTCCCCCTCAAGATGGAGTATGAAGATTGAAAATACCCATCTCAAACATCAAAAATTGCAGCTGAGTGGAATGGAGAGCCTTAGTAAACATCTCGGCAAGTTGAAAGGAAGATTGGACAGGAAGAAGCTTCAAAACACCTTCACTAATCTTGTCACGGACGAAGTGGCAATCAATTTCTATATGCTTTGTACATTCATGGAATGTTGGATTGGAAGCAATAGACACAACAACCTGATTATCACAATAGACCAAAATAGGTGGAGGGGAGCAAAGATGAAGATCAAAGAGAAGTTGTTTAGTCCATACTAGTTCACTAGTGACACCAGCTAAAGCTCGATACTCAGCTTCGACAGAGGAACGTGAGACAGTCGGTTGTTTCTTGGGTTTCCATGAAACCATGGAATCACCAAGAAAAAAACAAAAACCAGTAATAGAACAGCAGGTATCTAAACAAAAACCGCAGTCAGCATCAACAAAAGCCTTTAGTTGAAATGAATTAGAGGCTTTAAGTAGAATTTCTTGACCAGAAGTACGTTTGAGGTAACGTGATAAGTGATGGACAACAGACATATGACACGAACAAGGCTTGTGAAGAAATTGACTAAGCTAATGCACGAGAACAAGATATCTGGCCTAGAAATCTGGAGATAGAGCAAACGACCAATCAAACGATGATACAAAGTAGCCTTAGAATCAAGAAGAAATTCACCAGAAGAATGGGATAATTTTAGACCCGAATCCATAGGTAAAGCTGCAGGTTTAGATCCAAAAAACTAGCATCCTCAAGAATTTGCAAGCAATATTTACGCTGGGACAAATAGATGCCTTGAAAAGAACGAGAAATCTCCAAGCCAAGAAAATATCGCAATGATCCCAAATCTTTAAGTATAAAATGAGAACGAAGAACATGTTTAACCGAGTCAACCTCAAAAATAGAAGGTCCAGTTAGAATAATGTCATCCACATACACCAATGAAGCAACAAAGGTATCACCAGATTCACGAGTAAACAATGAATAATCAAACTTTGACCGAACAAATCCATGGGTGAACAAGGCAGCAAAAAACTTAGTAAACCATTGGCGAGAAGCTTGTTTTAGACCATAAATGGATTTATTTAATTTGCACACCAAATGCTTCCCCTCAACGAAGGACTTAGAAGGCTGATAACCCAAAAGTAAAGTCATATATACTTCCTCAAAAATATCCCCATTTAAGAAAGCATTATTGATATGAAGTTGCATGAGAGGCCAATTGAAAGATGCGGCAATGTTAATAAAATCTTGATTGTAACCAATTTCTCAACGGGTGAAAAAGTATCAAGAAAATCGATACCTTCCTACTCAGTATACCCTTTGGCAATGAGGCGAGCCTTACATCTATCAACAGTACCATCCGCCTTGTATTTGACTCGATACACCCATTCAGAGCCAATAGCATGTTTACCTGAAGGGAGAGGAACCACATCCCCCGTCTTCGTACATTCCATAGCCGCAATTTCAGCAGCCATTGCAAGTCTCCAATGGGGAAATTTGACAGCTTGGTGATAAAACAAAGGCTCAAATTCAGTCGCAACAGTGAGAAGAAAATGAGAATGAGGAGCTGTAAATTTCTCATAAGATAAATACTTATGTAAAGGGTATGGAGTGGAAGAGTCACCAACCAAGTTAGTTGAACCAACTAATAAATTGCAGTGAAAATCCTTCAAGTAACTAGGTGGTTGAGAGGAACGAGTAGAATGCCAAAAAGAAGAGGCCAAATCAGAGTCAATAATAGTAGGGGACGTACTAAACAACACAAAAGATTTAGAGACAATGGGCTCCTAGACCCAAAAGATTCAGGGACAATATCTGGTGGATTAGCAGCAGGCGGTATATCAGAAGATAACAAATCCGAACCAGTAGGTAAGGGACCACTAGAAGACAAATCTGCCAAAGAATGGGCAAGAAGGGGTAGCACAACATCTGCAAATAAATCATCATTGTGAGAAGTCGGAGTTGTAATAAAATGAAAGGGAAATGAGACCTCATGAAAAATGACATCTCGAGAAATAATGATTCGTCGTTTACAAATATCATAAAGTTTATACTCCTTTATTCCGGGAGGATAATCGAGAAATACACATGGTGTTGCACGAGGATCAAATTTTGCACGATGAGCAACCAACGTACAAGCATAAGATAAGCAACCAAAGACCTGCAAGTGAGAATAATCAACATTGGCCTTATGAAGAATGGTAAAAGGAGCTACATCATTTGGTAGAGGCATAGGAGTCCGATTAATAATATAAGCGGCAGTTAAAACACAATCACCCCAAAAAAGGAGAGGGACTCGAGATTGAAAGTAAAGTGCTCTAGCCACATTCAACAAATGTTGATGCTTATGCTCAACCACAGAATTCTGTTGGGGACGCTCCACACAAGAGAATTGATGCAAAGTGCCGGTGGTAGCAAAAAAATCAGCAAATTTCAATTCGGGAGCATTATCGGAGCGAAAAGCTTTAATAACTTTAGAAAACTGGGTTTCAACCAAGTGAAAAAAATGAGGAATAATAGCCAAGGCGTCAGATTTCCATCGCATAAGGTAGACCCATGTAAAGCGAGAACTATCATCAACCAAGGTAAGAAAATAAGAATGATCATTATAAGTGGGGGTATTAAAAGGACCCCAAATATCGTAGTGAATCAAGTCAAACGGGAATTTAGCAACATTATTGGGCGAAGGAAAAGAAAGTCTTTTTTGTTTTGCAAGCGGACATATATGGCGAGGGTCAGAATGTAAAGAATCACCATAAAGGTGTAAAATGGGTTTTAAATGGGCTAAATGCCTAGACGATAAATGTCTCAGTCGACCATGCCAAGTAGCAACAGAAACAGCAAGGGCAGTGGCATCATGAACAATATGTGAAGGCATGGAAAATAGATACAATCTCACCGCACAATCAGCCTTGCCAATCATCCTCGAGTGTGACCTGT
>JAOANK020432542.1:0-13346 GCA_026257165.2 Telfairia occidentalis | reverse complement strand
TCATATAATAGCCACGGGTTCTTCGTTTATTGGATGTATAGAGTTATAAAAGATTCAATAACAACTTTACTGAATAACATCAATAACAACTTTATTGACAATAGAAAGTGTTTACAAGCCATTCGAGTTTTAGGACATACATACCCAACAGATAGTAATTATGTCAGTCCTATTTAGTGCATGCCGAAAAAAAAGAAATGATTGGGATCACAAATGAAGCCAACGAACTTATTCCTACTAGGACATTGACAGATTCGAGGGTATGGGTATATATAGATTATAGGAAGTTAAACGTAGCAACACATAAAGAAGAAAAATTATCATTCTTGTCGTCTTCTCAATTTTTCTTTCTGAATTGACCCCTCTTCAATTTTAAGTTTTTGTAACCCCCATTTTCAGTTTTTTGAACTCCCTAACATGCTTTTTTACTTTTTAGACTACTTGCTTTTACCAATATTCTCATTTCTTTCTCTTTCACTATTTCTTCTTCTTCTTTCTCCCTTTTACCATTAAATCCATTGTTTGTCCTTCTCATTGGCGTCTTCTTATTCTTCTGGCAATCTCACATAGTTCTCAATGGATGAATCGAACAGCAGGTTAGACACAGATACATGGAAGTCGCTTTCAAACTCTCTTCTAGAGTTTTCTTCGTCCAGGCGTGCCATTGTTGTTGAATGTTATTGTTTTCGTGATTCAAAGTTTGAATCTTTTACACTGGACTATTCTATATTGGTTGTCTGATCTTTTATTTCTATTTCGTATATTGTTACTCGATTATTTCCACTCTAGTTCCATTGTTTACCTTTTTAAAACTTCCAATGTATTTATTTCTTCAACCGTGATTTCGTTATTGAATGACACAATCTTGTTTATTCGTTTGAAGCTTGCAATTTCGATCGTCAAAGATGATCGCAATTCACTAATCCTATCGGCTTCAGTCAATCCTAATATACTTGTTATAAAAATGCGATTGGACAGTCCGATAATGTATGACCAATGCGATCGGACAACTCGATATCGTATGACCTATGCGATCGGCTAGGCCGATAATGTATGACCAATGCAATTGTATTGCTTGATTTAAATTGTTACATGCGATTGGTTCGAACGATCTATATTTAAATTCATTGTATTAAAATTGATGAAAGCGATCGGTACTTGATTACCTTTTATCACTTATAGTTATAGTTATCTAAAATGGATACGGTGGCAAATATCCACTCGTTCTGTTACCTTTTGCAGCATCCTTCCTTACCATCTGCATGTTGACCTCGAAATGCTACCTCGCTGCCAGTATTAATACGTAACGACCTAAAGGACGTCCATCTAGAGGATAATTTTTATGCTGTTACAAGGGATATATACACGAATATTCAAAAGCTTGATGATCGTGTAGCTTGTATACAGAATGACTTGGACACTACAAATAGAAAGATAGATAAAATGAACACAAACATAGAAAGTTTGATTATGGTATTCGGTTACACTGTCCCCAAATTATGCTAGAATGAATTTGTAATTTTTGTATCATTAATGTTTCCTTCATGAATACTTGTTGTCAGTCGATTGTGGTAAGTTCACAAATGGACTGTGTACACAAAGTCACGAAAACAATAGGGATGCTGCCAATAGAAATGAAGATAAGAGTGATGAAGCTATTATAAACGAAGATATGATTGACGTGGATGGATTAATTGAAATGTGTCTAGGTGAACCATGCCCTGTATTCATATTTTGCAGCCGATAAAAAATGTAAAAAAGTTTGTTAAACTTAATCTTGATCTATCTATAATATAAAGAGCCCTTTTATCTGTTGGTATTATTTATATGTTATGTATCGTGCTTGTGTCAGATGGATGAATCCATGACCCATCATTTACCTAAAGAAAGCAACCATGGAAGTTGCTGAAACCTTATGTGGGTGGGAAAAAATGCAAGAAGACCACACAAGGGGTTGCTTCATCCAACCCATTGTTTACAACACCAACGAAATTGGAGGCGTGTCTAAAACGATGGTTAGATGACCCAAGAATGGATAGTTGTTTATGAACTACGTCTTTTAACTCCCTTCGGAAAACTTAGTTTCGTCGTTTGCTGACCCCATCCCAATGGCTTGGTGATGATGTTAGTCTATGTTATTTGGCTTTTTGTTTATTTAACGTTTTTGCAGTACTGTTACATAAGATCTTACTCTTCTACCTTACATTTGTTATTACTAGGAAATTTACTCTATTTTTCTATTCACATACAAGAAGTTTAAGACAGTTGCCATCCCTAACTTGCGTCGTTCAAAATTTGTGGTCAGTTCTGTACTTCTTATTGTAAGTGCATGTACCAATTCTTCTATTTTGAACGTACAATACATCTTTAATTAACAATATTATATGTTTCATTAAAATAAACTATGACGGTCAGATGGAGTTCTGGCGCAGTTGTACAGTTATTCAAGTCACCGTCCTAGATGTTTCAATTGGAGTAAGGGTGATAGCAATGTGCTTCAATTCGTGATCTACAATAAGATCGATTATAATACACCATGGGTAAAAGTGGATGTTGTATACCTCTCATTTAACATCGGTGGTTCTCACTGGGTTTTACTTTTCATTGACCTGTGTGAAAGAGAGCTTAATGTTTAAGACTCACTTCCTTCGCTGACACGATTAGAGTCACTACACAAGGAGTTGAATTTCATGGTTCACATCCTTTCGACCGTTCTCCACCAATGTGACATCATGAAGAAGAATCATAAGCTGGCTATGTCGCCATCGCCCATATGTCGCCTATCGCCTACATTACAGCGTGGTAGTGGTGACTGTGAGATTTTTTGTTGTAAATTTTTAGAATACAACATTACAGGATTGAATCTCGAATCATTAATGCAGGAAACAATGACTTTCATTTGTGTCAATATGGAGTACAATTATGGTCAAATACTTTTATCTTCTAGACTTTTTTAATGGGAAAATATATTTGAACTCTAGTTTTTTACTGTATGTTATCTTCATTGAAATTTTTATAATTATTTGAAATTTGTTATTGGCGCGACTAAAACTTGTACTATCGTGTTGATATGGTCAAATACGTCGAACTTTGATACCATCGAGTTGAAATTTGTTACACGATCAGTCAGATGTTCTAAAAACCCAGACCGCTAAAGTTTTGATCAAATGACACGATCGTAAAGACTATTTAGTAGACAGTGATTTACGTTACAGTTTTAATCAAATGCGTCGATCCCACAGACGTTTAGACTAGCGAACACTATCGCATTACAATTTTAATCGTTCAAAACGATTGTATGAAAGATTCGTATTATGCATCGCATCTAATATTTAGGTATGCTGGATTAAATTCGATGTTTTCGATGTGATAGTGTAGAATCGTACCAGTAGAAATCTAAAGAGATTATTAACAAAAATGGTAAATAGACTTATAAAAAATCACCTTTTAGCCGACTCTGATAGACGAAACTCCAAATTAACGACCTTTGCCATGAGTTCTTCATTATTCTTCTCCAACTAAAGGATATCTTGGTGGTATATTTCTCACTACTTTTGGTAACCCGTCCATCTTGACTCTTCTACTCGTACGTAGTGTTGCATAAAGAAGAGTTGATGCTTCAATTCTAGAAACTCTTGTTGGGCCGCCACCAACGCAGCACATGGATTTTTTTGGATACGACTTTTTTCTTCGGTGATACATTGACCAGATGTACCCTCTCTATGTGCGGGGCGCCTTGGTAAGATTTGAGCGGTTAATGAATCATCGTCACTTGAATCATCGATAATGATATAAAGTGTTTTTTTCCGTAGATGCCATGCTGTTTACAATCTCATTCTATGTTATTTGTTAAAAGTTGCAAAGCCCCTATTAATAATATATAAGCAAGTTTGTAAGAATTGGTTGGTAAAAAGTGAAGTTAATTGTTGCATTTTATTGTCTTCAAAGCGCTATTAACACCTTTTCATTTTCCTCTATGAATTAGGTTAAGAGTCATTAATTAATTAAAAGGAAAAAAAATAATATTGTAAATAATAAAAAACTACAATTTCCTACAATAAGTACAAGTAAGGGCATTACGACAAATTTTATCTAGACTCTGTAGCCTTGGTTCTCTAAGTCCTGATGATCTAGAGCAGTTCCCCATTCTTTTTCTTAAGCGTCTCCAACTATTCCATCAGCTGATTCGCTAAGTCGCAGCTATCATTTGCTCTATCTCTCAAAATGAATCTGTCGTGCTGAGCGGTTTCCAGTCGATGATAGAAGTGACATATTTTCTGTCTAATTTTATTAAGCTCAAACTCATCGTTATGTAGATGGTAATAAGCAGGGCCTGTGGGTTTGAACGGACTGCTGACCTCTTTGTCTGACATGCTTACTGTTGTAGATGTAGAGTATTTGGGGTTTCTCCAGCTAATGATAGAATCGATATATAGTCGGAATGTTCAAGTGGACCGTTCAACTTGCTCTATTCTATATAAGATGTAATGGCTTAAGAAGGGGAAAAAAATAAAACATAATAAAAACAAAGTTAGTTATGAACTATACAAAATGATTGCACATGACGACCGAATAATTGCGTCAATAACTAGTAAAGTACTCGATTGCAGAATTTGAACGAACGACTGCGTTTTGCCTTTTTTCTTTTCTTTTATTTAAATATACTTAAAGAAAAAACGTAATATTTAACCAACAGTTCTGTTGTTTCTCTGCCCTCATCGTTTACCTTCGATTCGAAAACATAGCCACTCGAAAGTTATAGAGGCTTTTTTCTCGTATGTTTCAAACACAAGAACTCTGGCTCCCATCATTTGTATGTTCTTTTTTATGTCCTATTGGCATTGTTAATTCACCGTAATCTATTGAGATTTGAATGAATAAAACTGTTGAAAACTTCGCTGATGAACACTTGTGATTCGTCATTGGCTAATATTATCCATGCTATAGAAATAGTAAAACAGAAGCTAACTGAATCGTAGATTGTTCTATTTAAGAAAATCGTATTCGGTCCTCTCTTGGATAGGAACCTAATGTTCAACGACCAGTTAATGCATGATCTTCTCCTTGGGGAAATAGAAGAGTAGAAAGAAAGTGTCATGAGTTCAACATCCGCAACACCAAGGTCTCCTTCTCCCAGTGGGAGATTAATATTATAATAGGATTGTGACCTCCACAGATTGCTGCAAAGAAGCCTACAATATCTGTAAGACTAAGATTGCTCGTATTCCCAAACATGGATCAAGTCAACTGTTTGGATACGGAACCATGTTCGTAAATTTTTTAGTTCGAGAGAGACGATGATGTTGTTAACATGGATTGTTCATTTTCATAGAACTAGGTCTGGTTGGCAAAGATATAAAGACTCCCATCGACTGGAATATGCTGGCAGTCATAGAAGACGATGATGCCTTCAAGAGTTATGAATGGTCTTCCTACTTCTTCGAACGTACGCTGAAGAGCCTAGGTTCTGTAGTTGTTGGGAAGTTGGATGGCATGCAGAAACAACATAAGAAGACCAATCCAAAGTATTCTGTTTTTGGTTTTGGCCATGCGTTCCAAATATTTGTTTATCTTACTTTGCATTGATACGGTATCATCAATTTCTCATGCAATTTATTAAATCATACATATTCGTGCAGTTGTGGGCTATGAAATTATATCCTCTATTGATGCTTTGTTTGCCAACAAATTGAATGACATCGTGAAACCACGCATCCTTCGGTGGTCATGCCCTCGAATAACAACTTGAGATTGGGGTTTTCAACTCCCCACAAGTGACAAAATTTTCAAACTAAATCACTTACTGGTCATTCCATGCAATAAGATACATGACAACAATTTTTATTTATTTATTTATTTAATTTTGTTGTTGTAGATGGTTGTCAACCTAGATATAATGATGTCAAAAGAGGATGTCTATTACATGAATGCTCATATGGAGCGCCTCAATGTAGATCTAGTCACAGCCCATGAGGGTTACTTCTAAATCCCAACCCATGAGGGTTAGTGTTGCAACTCATTGACGAAATGTAGTCCATTAGATGAAGGAGACCACGACAGCTGGAAAACCAGTCGTGAAGAAGGCTCCGAGGTTGGAAGATCTACATCGAAATCGAAGATTAAGAAGAACGTTGTCACCCAGAGTTATTTACACAACAAATTAAGGCCACTAAAAGACCAGGTCGACGAGATTAGGGATGAATTGAAGGAAATAGATAAATACTTGCGCCTCATTACTGAAGTATCCCCTTAATTTCATTGGCATTTGCATTTAACAAATTACATTGAACATATAGTAATATAGTCTGTTATGTTTCGTGTGCTCATAGGACAAATCTCTCTAATGTCTATCCACCTAGAACCAGAATAATCGAGAGCTAGCAGAGAATTAGAATGTCATAGCCACTCAATTTGTATCGAGTGTGGATGAAGACACTAGTCGTCACATAGATTTGACTCATGTTGACAACAACAATGTTGTTGTTGAAGAGGCCAGTATGGCTGAAGATGTTGGAGGTGATGATGTCTTATTGGATTCACATGAAGTTGATCCGGCAGAGTGCGCTAATACATCTAGTACAGCTAACGCGATAGAGGTGTCTGAGGAGACAATCGACGTCCGTTATGAGAGAACCACACGTTCAGATGAGTTGATTGCATCGTGTTCAGTTAGTGTAATAGACGTGCCAATGAGACGACCGCACATACAATTTAGGTGTCAACTGAACCTCGTGCACAGGATTCATTTTGGGATAAGCTGATAGACGTTCTCGATGAAACCATTTCATCTATGGTTTTTTCTATCGTATAGCCAATCGAACCCTGACCAAGGAGGTCGACATTGCGATGCTGGAAACACATGTTGAGTCCCATGAAGAGATTATGCCAACCCAACGTCAGGGTACTTGAAAGAGAAATGCTCCATCAAAGTTCATTGGGCAGAAAAAGAAGAAAAGTAGGGTCGATGTTGAAAGAGGGAAGATGAAGAACCATCCCATTACATTCAATACGTCTCAATTTCTATGATGTACCTCACATTTTAGTCTAATGTAAATTCATTGTACCGCAGGCAATGGAAACCTTGATGTTGTTGGTATTCAATAAGTTCTGATCACGTCCAGACCTTTAAAACAAGAAGTTAACTGCTGTCAACAATAGTTTCATTGTGAATAAAGACATCATTATATATGAATGAGCATTTATTTTTTATGCATATTATTATGTTTGAGGAAGTGGTGTGGTTATGTTTTACAAAATTTCTTATGTGCGCCAGATCGACCCATGTATTCTACTTGATGAAAACAATCGAAAATATTAGATGCATGACAAAGCCTATTGGGATGATCTTACTTGGCGCCACGAGTACTACCAGCCAGCCTAGTAGATGTTGATTACATGTATGAGGCTTTGAACATCAATCAACATTGGATGGCATTATGCATTGACCTATGCCTAGGTCAAATTTTGATCATAGACTCCAATTCCAAATACATCAAACTTGACGTAATTAAGGACACCATAAAGAATATGACAGTTGCCATACCAAGACTGCTAGATTATTGTTGTATAATGGATAATAGACCTACAGTTCCCACCACCTCGTGAGAAGTAAAACGGATGTCAAATGTCACACGAGAGTATTCTAGCGTTGATTGTGGCATTTTTTGTGGAAAATTTTTTGAACATGTTATAACAAGAGTACCCTTGAAATCTGTCACGCAAGAGAATGCCATTTTTAAGGATGCAGTATGTTGTACAATTTTGGGAAAATGAATTCTATTGTTAATTTATTATTACTGATGTACTAAAAAATTCTTACTCTTTAAATTTTCTTACGACCAAATTTAGTTCAGTTAAAATGAAACTTGAACCACGATCGAACTAACTGATTGGACAAAGTTAGTTCACTTAACAAGAAAATGATATCATGATCGGACTAAATAATCTGAAAACTTTAGTTTCTTAACACGACCATCATATTCAGAGCTGAACTAACTGATCGGACAAAGTTAGCTTAGTTAACACGATCAAACTAAATGATGTATTAGTACTCGAGGATGGTATGACGATCAGACTAATTGATCAGACAAAATTAGCTTAGTTAACAAGATCAGACTAAATGACTTATTACTACCCGAAGATGGCAAGACGATCAAACTAACTGAGATGATAAAATTAACTTAGTTAACACGATCAAACAAAATGATTTATTACTACTCAAAGATGATATGACGATCAAACTAACTGATCTGAAAAAATTAGCTTAGTTAACACGACCAGACTAAAGGACTTATTACTACCTGAAAATGGTATGACGATCGAAATAACTGATCGGGAAAAATTGGCTTAGTTAACACGATTGGACTAAATGACTAATTACTACTCGAAGATGGTATGACAATCAGATAGCTTAGTTAAAACGATAAGACTAAATGACTTATTACTACCCGAAGATGGTATGATGATCAGACTAGATGATCGAATAAAATTAGCTTAATTAATATGATCGGACTAAATATTACTACCCGAAGATGGTATGACGATTCGACTAACTGATCAAACAAAATTGAATTAGTTATCAGGATTACCTAAAAGATTCATTACTACTCGAAGATGGTATGATGATCGAACTAACTGATCAGAAAAAATTAGCTTAGTTAACACAATTACATTGAATGATTTATTACTACCAGAAGATGGTATGACGATCGGAGTAACTGATTGGATAAAACTAGCTTAGTTAACACAATTACACTAAATAATTTATTACCACTTGAAGATGGTATGATGATCGGACTAACTGATCGGACAAAATTAGCTTAGTTAACACGATCATACTAAATGATTTATTACTACTCGAAGACAGTATGACGACCGGACTAACTAATAAGACAAAATCAGCTTAGTTAAATTGGAAAAATATATTTTATTAATATTATCTTATCTTTTTTTTTTCCTGATTGAAAATACAAAATATTAAAACATTTTTTACTATGAGATTTAAGGCAATCATCCAAGGTCAAACTGTGTTGCCTTAGTCACTCGTTCTCGGTGTTTGATGCTGCTAGTCGAGCTAATGTAGCATATCGTTCGTTCTTGATCTTCAAATTCCCCAGGCGATAAAAATCCATCGAATCTATATACTGGACAATGACGACAGTTATTCGTGGCCCCAACTAAAATAAGATAGGTCAGCATTAGTATAATTGAAGGTAAAATATTGAATTCATTGTTGTAGATAAAGGTTACTGCATTCAGATCATGAAGGCTACTGTTCATGAGATTTGTGGGTTCACCATGTGGTAACCTATCTGGAAGCCCTTTGCTTTCAAACATGTGTGGGGCTTTTGTGAATGTCCCTGTGTACAACGTTGGGAGAGTTCATCTTCGGCTTGTGGAGAAGAAGATGGAGAAAAAACTGTGGATAAACTTGTAGGAGGAGTCTTTATTTATAATAATAAAACATGTTGTAATCGACCTGTTCGAAGAGCATTAAATTATAGGGTTAATACGCGTCAGGAATGACGATTCAATTTTTTTTCTTTGATAAATAAAAGCGCGATTGTAGCTATGGTGGGTGGCAGGTAGACATTAATTTATGGAACGACGATTGAGTATTTTTCCTTTAATAAATTCAAGTCAGGAATGACTGTTTGATGTGTGGATATCGTAGAAGAATCAATCGATCGTATTTGTAAGCAGTGAACATGAGTAAGAAGGTGATTTTACCAACTGCTGGTTTGTAATTTCAATGACCTCACGACTTTCAATTTATTGTCACGATTGTTGTGGAAGTTACATATGTTACACAAAATGGGGAAAAAACCATACTTCATTTAAATTTAAAATTAATTTATCTTTTTTAAGTTGTGGGGGTTACAAGAAGAGAAAAAAACTAAGAGAATGAAGATGACTGGGAAACATTTAATTATGGCTCCTCGAAATCCTTGTTGATTTCTTCCGACTCTTCGTCCTCAACACTTATTCCATGATAAAGCGTTCTCCTTTTGAAGTCTTCCTTCTCTTTATTAGATACTTTAAGCAAAGCCTTCAAATGAGCAACCTCGTCCTTCATCTTGTTCTACTCCTTCTCCAGATGGCACCGTGCGCCCTCAAGCACAGAACCTCATCTCTAAGGTGCATAGTGGTGTCTACTTCACACATTCCACCCTGCATGTGTGCACAAATGTAACATAATATCAAGCATTATTCTGGACCGTTGTTCGAATGTGAATAATAATCCAACATTATACAATATTTATAATGGTAAAAAATGAGAAGGTTAGTCGAACGCTGCAATAATGGGACATTAGTTACAACAGGGAGGTCGTTGCAACAGTCAAACCTTGGTCTTTTTCTTCGTTATGATATCGATGTACGTGATCACGTTGACATATACATATAGAAATGCGATGAATTGCATTTGCGTTGATATAGGTGCCCAAACTTCAAATTAATTTATAGTCCCAACGTCACGTGCCACTTCACATTTATTATAATCTGATAATTGAAAAATCGGCTTGTTGTAGCTAGTTATAGCTTGCATAATCGATTATATTTAGTTATATTTAAGAAACAAGTACTATCAAATTAAAACTTATTTTATAATGGTTGTTTGCATCCTTTGAATTGAGATTGCATAATGATGATAGGACAAAATTAGTTTCTTTAAAATGAACACGGTAACACGATCGGACTAAATGATTGAATGTAAACAAAACATCCATTCATGATTACAAAATTTGTATATTTAACACGAATACAATATCATGATTGGACTGAAAGATTGAATGTAAACCAAACATTGTTTCATGATCAAGCTAAACATTTGAATGTAAACCGAACATCGTCTATATGAACTAACATTCTATTTAAACCAAACATGCACCAACAACATAAACACGTAATGAGGCGATAGACATACGATGGTTGACAACTCGAATGATATACATCGTATTAGTCGATTGGGAAACGACAGTTCAATATTCTTTTTTCTTCAACAACTAAATGAAACTACACTCATAAAATTTCTTCATTCATAGATGATTTTTTTCCTATAAGAATTGGTCAGTGGTCGTCATCCAAATTGGTCTCATTGGAAATGTCTACACTTAAACCGTCTTCTATTAAGTTTACACCATGAGCAAGAGCTCCTCTTTTCAGTGCTTCTACCTCCCTCTTGTTTTCATGGAGAAACCTCTTCAGTCGATCTATGTTGGCTTCTACCTCTCGCTTCTCCATCTCCAGTGCCTAGATGTACTGACAGAGAAGTATGTGGTCGTCCCTCAGTCGAGCGATCAAACTAGCCGCCCTCATCTTCGTCTGCGAACATAATAGAATTGAACATGGAATCCAGACAAAAAATGGAACATCGTAGTAAAAATAAATCAAATAAATATAGATTCGAACAAAGTATAGGTTTTTTATTGCACATTTGGCGAGTTCCGTGATACTCTCAGTCGATGGGCGTAAGTGCCAATTCTGAATTTATTAGGCACCAGAATGTCCGTCTGTCCAGTTTGTTGATATCTTGGTTGCGGAGGTCCATATTAACCAAGCATGATTGTTAATAGTTGGAAAGGAATGGATATTGATACCGCAGACGAATCAATCAGTAGTTTGTATTAGGAGTAAACATGGATAAGAAGGCGAACCATGGTATGCATTAGTCAAGGTACACGATCTGGTCGCTCAAATGCGATCAATTGCATTTGCATTATTACAAGTGCCCAAAATTGAAATTGAGTTACAGTCCCAACGCCGTGAGTCACTTCATATTCATCATACTCTACTTACTAAAAATCGGGTTATTAGATCGTACTGTGATAATTGCGCAGTAAATGACAACTACCAAATATTGTGTTTGAAAATAATATTAATGCCTGTGAGTATAGTATGAGGCATCTAATTCCCTTACAGCCCTAAGGAATCACGTCATTAATAATGTTAGATATCCAAAATCATGAAACGCGATGTACATAAAATTTAAAATGATATTTATTTCATTATTAATTATTAGGACTGTGGGGGAAGGGGTGGGGATGGTGCATAGTGGTGGCCCTTGAGACTTTGGACCCTTGATCTCAGTGCTTTATTTTCTTTGGTCAGTTGTCTAACCGTTGGACGCTTACTCCTCGCATAATGTATCATCGCAGTGCCAAAACAATGGAATAAATATTTTTACCCACTTGATCCTCCTCTTCTTACTGATCACACCAGGTATCGTCGCAACAATGACACAACTCCAATTCTCTCTCCCCCAATTGTCTGCGGTGATTAAGGGTTGCTGAAATCATGCAAGTGTCCCTAAATTAGAAGCAACAAATCATGCACTAATTGTATATAATTTTTCCTCGATTTATTTGATTTCCTTAATAATGTTTTTATTTCATAAAAGAGAACATCAAAATTTTGTATATATACCTACATATAATCCAAAACAGAATCATCAAGGAAAATATATTCTCTTTGCAATTGATCCATATGTCTTTCTTATTTTTTTTATCTAAGTTAGAAAAAAAACTAACAAAATATAAATAAAATATGGTTTTCTAATTTTCTGACATTTCATTTTCATTATGTATTTATTTATTTTTATATCATGAATTAATAAAACTAATTTATTAATCGTATGGGCAACTTATTCATACTTATAACCAATGGTGTGTTTGGAATAACTTTGAAAAAAACACTCTTTAAATAAAAAAGTCATTCAATTTTATTTTACAGTCGATTGATTGTATTATTAGAAATAAATTTTTAGAAAGTAAAATATTTAGAATCTAGTCATAAAGAGATTAAATGTGAAAAATTTTAGAATACAAAAAAGTTAATTTATTTCTAACAATTAACTCTAAAATTATTACTTTAATTCTACTTATAATTATTAATGGAATTTAAAAAGAATATGATAATAAAATAACTTCTAAAATTTATGATTTTTTAAAACTAATCATGGAATTTGAAAGGTTTTGAGTATAAAAATTTAATTCTATTTAACATGAAAGGAATATTGTATCGCAATCGGACTTAATGACTCTATTTAACATGAAACGAACATCGTTTCGCAATCAGACTAAATGATCCTATTTAACACAAAACGAATATCGTATAACGATCAGGCTAAATGATCTTATATAACACGAAATGAACATCGTATCCTGATCGAGTAATTTTAAATATTAATAGTATAATAAATATTTGAGTAAAATACATGAAACAATAATGTTGGGTGTGTATGTCCTAAAACTCGAATGGCCTGTAAACACTTTCTATTGTCAATAAAGTTGTTATTGAATCCTTTATAACTCTGTAAATCCAATAAACTAAGAACCCGTGGCTATTAT